>MU223813.1:1351616-1369807 GCA_018584345.1 Thuja plicata | reverse complement strand
GACAAAAATGTGATTGGAACAAAGTGGGTATTCAGAAACAAGATGAATGAAGATGGTACAGTAGTAAGAAACAAAGCAAGATTGGTATGTAAAGGATATGCGCAGAGAGAAGGAATAGACTACACTACTACATTTAACCATGTGAGTAGACTGGAGGCCATAAAATTATTCTTGGCCTATGCAAAATTCAAATATTTTAAAGTTTATCAAATGGATGTAAAGTCATCTTTTCTGAATGGTGACTTGAAGGGAGAAGTCTACATAGATCAGCCTAAAGGATTTAATCTTTCAAATAAACCAGACATGGTATGCAGATTGAAGAAAACACTCTATGGTCTTAAACAGGCCCCAAGAGCTTGGTATGAGAGACTTGATGGTTATCTTACCAAGATTGGATTCAAGAAAGGTGTAGTAGATTGTAACCTATTCACAAGAGAGACACCTGATGGATTACTACTAGTTGCCATATTTGTTGATGAGATTATCTTTGGAGGTAATGACAAGCTTAGTACAACATTTGCAAAAGAAATGTAGAATAAATTTGAAATGAGCATGATTGGTCCTATAAAATACTTTTTGGGCCTAAATGTAAAGTAGACAGATAAAATTATATTCATTAATCAGTCAAAATATGTGAAGGAAATATTGAAGAATTTTAAGATGGAAGACTGTAAACCAGTATGCACTCTTATGATAACAGGAAGCAAGCTTTCAAAAGATGATGATTCCACAGTAGTTGATAAGACATTGTAAAAATATATGATTGGAAAACTCATTTATCTAACTCAATCTAGACCTGACATATCTAATGTAGTTGGAATTGTTGGAAGATTTGTAGTTGAACCCAAGCAGAATCACCTAATGGCAATCAAGAGGATATTCAGATATCTAAAGGTAACGATAGACTATGGTTTATGGTATCCTAAATTAGAGAATGTACAACTTCATGTGTATACAGATGTAGATTGGGCAGGTTGTATTGATGATAGGAAAAGTACTTCAGGAGGAGTAGTAGTTCTTGGAGATAGGTTGGTTTCTTGGATAAGCAAGAAGCGGAACTGTATTTCTTAGTCAACAACAGAAGCTAAATATTTTACAGCAGCACTAAATTTCTCAACCATGGTTTGGATCAAGCAGATGGTTAAAGACTTTGGTATCCAGGTTGATTATCCTATTTTTATTCACTATGATAACACTAGCACTATTAACATGTCTAAGAACCCTGTGATGCACACAAAGAAAAAACACATAGAGATCAAGTACCATTTTCTAAGAGAAAAGGTTGCAGACAAAGAATTTAAATTGGAATATGTGAGCACCAAAGAACAGTTGGCAAATATTTTTGCAAAATCTTTATCAAAAGATACTTTTGAGTATCTCAGAGAGAAGTTGGGAGTAATTCCCTCTCCTAAGTCTGATTAGAAAATACAGGAAGAACATCAGTCCTGTGTGACTGATAAATGGTTGACTACTCTACTTATGGAGTATTATCTATGAATAATGGTTTATGGCACCCTTTTCCATTGATGTTAAAGGGGGAGTATGTACTAAGGGGGAGAATATACTTTGGGGGAGTATATATCAACAGAACAAAAACACAGTCAGAGGAACTGCAGCAGTGTAGAGAAATCTTTGATGAGGATATTGAGAAGATTGTAAAAGAAAGAGGACACCATGAATAGAGGATGTTTTCAATATCATATGTTGCCATCAATGTCAAAGGGGGAGATTGTTGGAGATTTTTTTCTATGTAGTTGATTGATTGTATGTTTGTCATTGATGACAACATATAATACACAGTAGTGATTCTATATGTACTTATCAGAATGATGATATAAAGCCTTGTGTGGTTAGATACATGTTGTAGACATGTTTATTATGTTATGTTCATACACGCAGATCCAGATATGATGTTTTAGTCAAGTTGTGTAATTTTGTTATTGGCAGTTATAGTTCTGGAAGAGTATTTGTTTAGAGCTAATGTATTTAACATGTTTCTTGAGTTGCACCTATCTTTAGGATATGCGTGTGTATATTAATGATTAGTAATGAGTTGATGATAGTTATCTAAAGGTGCCAAATGTGTTTCAAGAAGATTGCAAAGTTAGAGTTAATTTGGTGAGGCTGACTTAGTGAAGCGTCACATTTATTCAGTTTATAGTTGCGCAAACTTAATATTGTTTGCGTGCTTAGTGAAGCCAAAAAATATGTTTTAGAAGTGTTTCCAAGAGTCTTCATGACCTTCTACTTTAAAGAAGATACTTATAGTAGTTCATTTGTAAACGCAAAGTGTGAATGATAAGAGAAGAGATAGAAAATGTACAGAGCAGAATATCAGTTGTGTTTCATTCATCAAGGATCTATGTGAAGAAGTGAAAGATTACAATACACTGGAACTAATCAAGACAGCAGGTCTACTCTATATTTCATCATTAGATATAGTGCATATTTTTTCTACAGAAGGTTGTAGCCTTCACCATTGAAGCAGTGAGCTTTTGGACAATCAGTCCTCACCCCTAACAGGGTTATTTGTAAAAGACTCCTAAGAGGGTCAGACCCTTAACCAGGTCACTATACTTATTGCATTGTAAAGTAAAACTCCTAATAGGGTTGAATTATCTTCTAACATGGATTACTATAAACAAGTATAGTTCATTGTGGGTGCTAATTCCCACCGGGAATTTTACCATTTGGTTTCCCTGTAATCAAATTGTGTGTTGTGTACTATGTTATCTGAATGTGCATTTAATTTATTGTATTCTGAAGTTAAAGAAGGAAAAAGAATGAAAAAACACTCCCATATTGTTATGAAGTGAAGAGCGGAGACTATTGGCACCCACGCAAAGGTGGTACCTCAATGGACGTGCCCAGGCAACTGGTGACTTTGACAACAAACAAATTATGGTAGGGCTCATGTAGGTGAGGTGGTGGTGACATGGTAGAGGAGGAATCATTTTGAGATATAGAGAGGTAGTTAGGAAGGTGATCAAAAAGTGGTTAAGCACTAAATCGTATAATGTTGGTGGTTAAGTTCTAAACATCCAGCAATCAGGAGATATTCAGGTGCCAAGTCTCAAAAGATAATCACGGTCAACAGAAACATTTGGAGATCATGAGATAGCCTTGTCGCCAAGTCTTTTAAGATAACCATGGTGGTTAATTTCCCAGCATCTGGAGATCAAGAGATGGCTTGGTCGCCCAATCTCAGAATCTTGACAGTCAAGGCGGTAGCATTTGGAGATCAAGATATAGCTCAGTCACGCAATCTCAAAAGATAACCAAAGTTAGAAGAAGAATTCTAAGATATAGAGATGCTTGGTCACTCAATCTCATGATTAAACCATGGTAACATAAGAATTCAAAGACTTGGAGAATAGTTAGTCGTCCAATCTCAAGATCATGACAGTCAAGGCGCTAACATTCAAAGATCAAGAGATAAGGTTATCTTTGAGTCTCACAATCATGACAGTTAAGTAGGAAAAATTTAGAGATTAGGAGATTGTTTAGGTAGGCCTGGTTGGAGTTTAGAGAAAGCCCAGGAAGGCCCAGTTGAATTTTAGAGAAAACTAGTAAGTGGCATGTGGCAGAATCTGGTGAGGTCTGGGCAAAATATGCAGAAAAGAGACCTGTGCAAATTAAAGAATAAGAATGCAAAAATTAAATTAATGTGTAGATTAAACATTGAACATTAATATTCTCTTGAAATCTTTTATTATTTCAAAATGAAATGTGCATTTGTGGGAGTTTTCTTTCAGAGGCAAGTGGGTAAAGTTTGTTAAAGAGGACTTGATTAAAGGAGAAAATCAAATCAGATTTTGAAGAGGAAAAGATTGTGTAGGCTGATATTTTTTGGAAGCAGATAGGTGTCAATTATGGTTAAATTTTGTTTTTCCCTTTCTATATCTTTTTTCTTCTCCATTATAGGGTGGTCGGTCAATTTTTTGATCAATCAAGGCAGGATTGCCAGTTCTGGTCCAGAATTTATTTTTGAGTTTTAGCAGTCAGAGAAGATACATAATGTATTGAATTTATTTTGATGAATGGAAATACCTTTGTGATCCCTTCTTGATTTTTTATTGTCTTCATATGTATGTTTGGATTCTTATGAATTTAGTTTGTAAGGAATTTTAAATTCATAGACTTGTAAGGGGAGCATAATTCCTATAAGCATATTTCAGGGGGTTTATAACTTATATATGAATCTGATGATTTAAGATTTGAGTTGCAAAGAGCAATTTGTAAGGCATCTTGTTTGGGTTTTAGTTAGTTTTATTAATTTGATATGGTTGAGATGCATTCTTATTGACTTTGTACCCTAGGATTTGGCACTGGTCTAGGTTAGGGTTGCCTGTCAATATTTAAAACTAAACCAAATCTTTATTTTACGTGTATGAATATTGAATATCAGTGTTCAAGACACTTAATCCACTGGAAGATTTACTATGAAGCAACAAGTCACAAGACGTACACCCACCTGAGTCTTTGGAGCTCAAAGTGAAGGGGGATTAAATCCTTGTTAGTTAGTCTTTTACTTGCTATAATTAGGAGTTGGGAGTCATAGATTCAAGCAATGATGCTACATTAAGATTCTGCAAGAAAAAGCACTAACACTATCTTGAGCATGAATATGTAGAACTGACTACTTCACCTTTGACTATCAGTGAGCAAAGACAAAAACATGAACACATACAAATTAGGATTGATATTGCATCAACACTTACCGACCAGGAATATGATAAGCTTGATGGTTGTACTACTACAAAATAGATGTGGGATAAGATTATTTTGACCTATGGTGGAGATCAGCATGTTCAAAAGGCTAAAGCAGAAAGTTTGAGAGGAAAATTTGACTCTATGAGAATGAAGGAAGGAGATAACATAACACAATATAATACAAGACTTAAGGAGACTGTTAATTCTATCAGAGGAGCTGGTGATATCATAATAGAGGATGATGTTACAAGCAGAATTCTTAGAACTCTATTACCAAGCTATGCTATTCATGCATCTACTATACAAGAGTTGAGATCTATACCCCAGATGAATGTTTCACTGGATTCACACTATTGGTAAGTCAACTGGATTTGAACTTAATGATTTTGAAAATATTTTTCTTGTTATTTCTAAGATTTAATCTACATTTAAGTCTACTTTAAAGATTGTAAAGGATAGGGAAGCTTCTGCTAGAGATGGTTATATGAGCAATGCTATTCATAAATTATATAGTTGTACTAAAGGACTTAAAGAGCTATTTACTGAATGTGATGAGAATGAAAGAGAATTTGAAGCTTTGTTGGCTAGAAGGCTACAAAGAGGCAAAGTCAAATACAAAGGTAAGTTACCCTAAAAATGTTTTAATTGTGATAAAATTGGTCACTTTGCATCTAACTGTCTGGAGAATGATAAGGAGGAAAATAAAGATAAGGACAAGAGAGAGAGAGAGAGAGAGAGATCTTTCCATATTGTTAATGAAGGACAAAGTGATAATGGTTCTATTGGGAGAAATGAGGAAAAAGAAGTTGTTTATGCTGGTATAAAATATGATTATGATGAAGAAGAACCTAGAGACCTAATATCACAAGTAAGTAAGAATGATACATGGATTATAGATAGTGGTTGTTCATACCACATGACTGGTGACACACTTAAGTTTATTTCCTTGGAAAATCATGATGGAGGTTATGTTAGATTTGGTAATGATGCTCCATATCCTGTGAAAGGAAAATGATCTATAATTCTACTGAATAACACAAGATGTGATTATATTTATTGGGTTTAAGGATTAAAGTATAATCTATTGAGTGTTGCACAGCTAAACAATACAGGTCACCGACTGGATTTTCAATATGGAAGAGTGAAAGTATTTTATGAGAAGAGAAATATAATTGCTATTGGAGAACAATCTAAAGGTAATCTATTTTATCTTGATACTTCTATGAAGAGTTTCCTATTTGCTAAAGTTGAAGATGTTTGGTTATGGAACAAAAGGCTTTGTCATGTTAATTTTAACAACTTAATCAAAGTGAGTAAGAAGAATAGAGTAAGAGGAATACCGAGACTTGAAAAACCGGAGAATTCTATGTGTAGAGAATGTCAGATGGGTAAGATTACTAAATCTATTTTTTAAATCAAGACTTATGTTACACAAGAAATTTTGGATTTAGTTCATACTGATTTATGTGGACCGATGAGAACTTAAAGTTATTATGGAGAAAAATATTTTATTTTATTTTATTTGTGGATGATTATTCTAGAATGATGTATGTAATATTTTTAAAATAAAAATATGATGCATTTCAAATGTTTAAGTGGTATAAGGCCTGAGTTGAAAAAGGAACTGGAAGACATTTGAAATGTTTGAGATCCGAAAGAGGAGGTGAGTTTGCTTCTGATGAGTTTACATTGTTTTGTAATGAGAATGGAATTACTAGACAATGGTCAGCACCAAGGACACCACAGAAGAATGGGATTGTAGAGAGAAGAAATAGATCCATTGTTGATTGTGCTAGGACACTGATGATTGAAAAAGGAGTTTCACAGAACTTCTAGAGGGAAGCTATGAGTACTATTGTTTATACATTGAACCGGGTACAAATGAAGAAAGGTACCAACAAGACACCTTATGAAATCTGGTATGATCATAAACCTAATGTTAGTTACTTTAAAATCTTTGGGAGAAAATGCTATATTCTGAAAGATTCTAGAGAAGGAAAGTTTGACTCAAAAGGAGATGAAGGGATATTCTTAAGATATTCTACAAAGAGTAATGCTTACAAATGTTTGAACAAGGTTACTAATAAAATGGTGGAAAGTGCAAATGTGATAATTGATGAATTTGCAAAAAGGAATGAAGAAGACAATAAGAAGGAACCTGATGATTATGAGAAGTTTTTATATATACAACATGATGCACCTATGACTTTACTGAGAGCACCTACCAAGGAGGAAAATGGACAAGAATTTCCACAACCAAATGTTGATATTGAACAACTGAGACCTACCGAGCCTATTTTGGAAAAGTATGTGAGGAGACACCATTCCCCAAGAAAGATTATTGGAAATAAGGAAGCTGGAGTGATGACGAGGAGTAAGGTAAGAGACAATACATGTTTAATATCTTCATTTGAGCCAAAGAAAGTTATGGAAGCACTAGATAATGAGGATTAGATGAAAGCTATGAAAGAAGAGTATGATCAAATTAAGAAGAACAAGACATGGAATTTAGTACCCAGACCTAAATAAAAAAACTTTATTGGTACTAAATGGATTTTCAGAAACAAACTGAATGAGCATGGAGAAGTTATCAGAAGTAAAGCTAGATTGGTTTGCAAAGGTTATGCACAAGAAGAAGGAATTGACTATGGAGACACTTTTGCACCTATTGATAGATTGGAAGGAGTTAGAATACTTCTATCATATGTTACTTACAAAGGATTAAAATTTTAACATATGGATGTTAAGTCTGCATTTCTTAATGGGGTACTTGAGGAAGAAGTATACATTGAGCATCCAGAAAGATTCATTGAGAACACAAACAAGAAAAAAGTATGTAAGTTACATAAATCTTTATATGGATTGAAACAAGCACCCTGAGCATGGAATGAGAGATTACACTCTTATCTAAACAAAATAGGATTTCAAAGAACTAGTGACAATAGTAATGTTTATTGGAAATGTGACAGTGATAATAAAGTTTTTATTGCTGAAATTTTTGTTGATGATATTATATTTGGAGGCAATGACACTTTATCTAAAGGATTTTCTGATGAAATGAGAAAATATTTTGAGATTTCAATGATTGGAGGGATTAAGTTCTTTCTAGGTCTAAAGATACAACAAGTTATTGGAGTAATCTATATAACACAAGCCAAGTATATCAAAGAGATTCTTAAAACTTTTGGTATGGATGATTCCAAACCTATTTGAACACTGATGGTTACTAGATGTAAATTATCTAAAGAGGATGAAATACAAGAGGCTCATAATACTCTTTACCAATCCATGATTGGTAAATTGCAATATGTTGTTCATAGCAGACCTGATATAGCACATGTTGTTGGAATTTTCGCAAGGTTTTCTTCTAACTTGAAGGAAACACATATGTTTGTAGTAAAAATGATTTTGAGATACCTGAAAGGGACAGAAGATTTTGGTTTACTATACAAGAAAGGAGGTGTTTTTTATCTGCAAGTATACACTGATGCAGATTGGGCTGGAAATATTGATGACATAAAAAATATTAGTGGAGGCACATTCTTTCTAGGTGAAAGATTGGTTACATGGTTGAGAAAGAAACAAAGTTGTATTTCACAGTCTACTGTCAAGGCTGATTATGTTGTTGTTGTTGTGAATTGTGTAAATATTGCATGGATTAAACAATTACTTGAAGGTATGCAAGAAGAGATCACAGATCCTGTTACTATTTTTGTGATAATACAAGTGTTATTAATATATCAAATAACCTGGTTATGCATTCAAAGACCAAGCACATTTCTATCAAGTATCACTACTTCTGAGAGCAAGTTGAAGAGAAGAATGTGAAATTGGAACATGTGAATCCAAAGGAACAATTGGCTGATATCTTTACAAAGCCACTACCTAAGGATGCTTTTGAGTATCTAAGAGGTAAACTAGGGTTTTTCCCCTATCCATTATTCATTAGGGAGCATGAATCATGTTGCATCAATTCTATATTTCATTAAAATATCTATTTATGAATTGATGTTAGTATGAAACACTTTATGATTTTCCTAAAGTTGTAAAAAGATTTTTGTATGTAATGTTTTATGAGTACATGTTAGATATAATCCACTACTGAAACAATTTTTCAAGAGTATGACTTTTTGGCATTGTTGTCAAAGAGGGAGAATAACAAATTGATGACATTTATCTACAAAGATATATTGAGGGAGAAGAATTAATTTCTATTATTTACTCATGAAGGAGATTCAGATCAGAGAGATCAAAGTGGAAACAAATATATAACTCAGAGGGAGTATAGTTATGTATTTGAGAGCTATCATCATCAATTTCAATAATATTGTTATAGTGGTTGCCATCAATGCCAAGAAGGGAGATTGTTGATTAAAATGATGGAGATGATGAATACCAAGTGATATCGAGTATCATGATTATAGAAATCATTAGATCAGTTGTTGTTTTGTCATTGATGTCAAGCAATTGATTAATTGATTTTTATTGAGTTACCATATCTTAAGAGGAGAAGTTAAATGGGTGACAAATAGAGATTAGAAAATGATGAAGTAATGATGTTATAGTTTTTATCTACTATATATTTGATGTTATCAAATCAATACATTTGATTCATCAATTTGGTACACTACAATGAATAAAGTTATGACTGAAAGAGATACTTTACCGAGCTAGACTGAGTCACTCGGTATAATGTAATATGAATCGGTCAAAGTCGCCGAGAACCAAGCACCAAGAACAAGTTAGACACCAAGTAGTGATGAAGTCGGTTAACGAGTTGCAATGCAAGTTTTACCGAGTATAGTATACAGATATTAAATGATGATTAATTTGAATTTAATGCGAAGAAATGATGAGATAGGTGAGGAAATGAATTAAATGAAGTTTGTTACAAGATCTACAAATGGGAAAATACAATTTGGAGATCTAAGGCAAAGATCAAGCAGTTAAACAGAAATATGAAAGTTCCAAGAAAAGTTGCAAGTTCTGAGGTAAAAGTGACATGGTTTACCGAGTTGAGAAATATGAAGAAGATGATCAAACGACTAAGCACAAAGGAAGGAAAATAAAATTAAGGATATTAAGAGGAAAATTTTTATCTATATAAGGAATGACATTTACATAGAGAAGAGAGAGCTGGCGAATTGAAAAATAAGGAAAGAAGCCGAAGAACAATATTTATCGAGCAGAATAGAGAAAGCCACATTAGTGAATCTATAGTCTAAGAAAGAGATCAGTGGAGTATGTGATGCCAGTATACAATTGAGAATAAAGGATCTGATTCAAGCATAGTGAGTTGCTAATTTTTATAGATCAAAGTTTATTGTTGCTTATTAATATTTGTAACAGAGAAATCTCTTAACCAAGTGGATTTGACCATCCGATTTGTAAAACCTAGACTTAGGTGACATTCCAAAAGATTGTTTGAAGACCTCTAACAAGGCCACTCTTAACAGGGTGAAGATCTTAATAGATCTGAGGTAAATCCCCTAACAGGGTCACATTTAGCAAATGTGTTTGTAATCTTTAACATGATAAGTTCTTAAGTGGGCGTACTTCAGGAATGTACATTTTTATTGTGGGTTACAATTCCCATAGAGGTTTTTCCCAAATTGGTTTTCCTCATTAAATCTTGTGTCAAATAAGTTATATCAGGTGTGAATGAGTTAATATGATGATGCTAAGTTTGAATAATTGATTGCTGCATATATTATTTGGAGATTTGGTTATTTACTTTTTTCAGTACTTACCGAGTGAATCAGTGAGTTTAGTTTTAAGAGTTTAAGTTTTTATTTTTCTGATTCACCCCCACCCATCACCCCCCCCAATGGGACCATCATTTTCCTTCTCAGGTTCTTTTGTATGTCTTACCTTTCGGTTGAACAATTTCAGTAATTACCTTTTCATTTGGTTTCACTAAAGATCTGGTGTATCTTCTAGTGCCTCTCATGCTCAATGAAGCTACAATAGCAAGTTTTTTTTCAGAAACAATAATATATTTCTCATTATTTTTTTCCTCGGCACTTGTCTCACCCACTTTCAATGTCCTAGATAGATTGTCAATCATATTTCATTTTTTCTTGACTACCTTGGGTATTACTATGTTCTACTTGTTTCTCACTTTCACCTCTTCATAGGTGTCATACCTCATAGCTTACAGATCAATAGGTTTAGAAAGTAATGTTTTGATAATTTTTTATCCAATGTCAATGTCTAGTTCATAACCTGTCAGTTGTATCTATTTGATTCTAGGCTCAACGGAATTGATAATGGAAGTGTTAGTGTCAACCTCAAAACATATGTTATCTTGATACTTTGTAACTATTTGAGGTGGAATCCTATACCTCTTATGCATTATTGCTTGGAAATTCAAAAAACATTCAAACATGATAGCATCAAAATTTCCTCCTAAACTCTATATGTACTCATTTATCTGATAAATAATAGGTTTTTCAAGGATCCAAACTAGATATCCAATGGAGGGAAATGAATTCTGAAAAATATGAGAATATACATACCAATAATGAACCAAACTTTAATATATTTGTCTTTTCTTTCCTGGTTGTATTCATATTGTCTTCTAGTTGTTTTAGCAATATTTCACATACATTCAACTTGATTCCTTTCTTGAATAACTTGTATGCCAAATCCACTACTCCACATGGTACACTATCCACTCAGGATGATTGGAATACTCGATATGGTAAGATATTACAAGCATACAAAAATTCAGTGTCTGTAACTATGGATATTCTCATCCCTCTATCATCCTATTGTGCTTTAGTAAGCTCGGTAATCCTACCCTTATCAATTTTTTTTGTGGATTTGGGCTTGTCTCCGATGGGGAATCCAGTAATGATATGAAAAATATCCTTAGTGATCTTCACAGGTTCATCTAACCACATGAATTGGTCATGTACTTGGCTGAGTACCATTCTTATCCACTCTGTCTTAAATACCCTTGGTAAGTGAACAGTGTGTATCAAACCTTTTTCTTCCAAGTGAATATACTTGACCTTCACTTTCCCATTCTCACACAACTTGTTGAATGATGTATCAATTTCAGCTTCACTCAAATCCTCAATCTTACAATGTATAAACATGTGTATATCTTTGATCAAAATAACTCTTGGTGGTATCAAAGACAGGGCTCCTATCATATTTGTCTCAGTAATGGCTAGTGGTAATTTGTACTTAGGATTTACTGGTTCTACCTCATTTACAATTGTAGGTATCTGAATCTTTGGTTCCATGACTATTCTCAAATGCTTTGATTTAAACAAACTAGGGCATGATTTGACAAAACATGACTTTACAAAACACAACTTGAAAATATCTCAAATGTTTCTAAAAATTTTGCAAATATTCACAAAATACCTCCTAGATCCTTTGAACTCGCTCAAGATAGTTGCTCTGCAAATGTGCTCGAAGTTATTCTGTAGAAATTAGGTTCAAATGATTTGCAAAATGATGTATTTATACTTTTTCCATGATTAGGGTTTCTAATGGCTCTAATAATGTACATTAAATGCTTTTGTCAAGTCCCTTTTTAACTTTTTAACCGACTGCATAGTTTCTTTTCTTAATTGAGTTAAACAAAATAAGTATATATATAACAATATGCATCTAAAACTTATACAACTTATCCAATTTCACCTTAATATTCTGATATGGATCTCAACTCTATTTCTAGGAACTGAAGTAGGATTTATTATAAGCATGCAGTTCCTACTTACCTCTCACCGACTAGGTGGAGCTCGGTGCAACCAACTTGGTATAGATGGTGTAGTTTGTGCTTTCGGATGATGTCCCTTCATCTCGAGTCTTTTTCCTCTAGATTTTGTTCATTTGTTCTTGGATTTCCTCAACAATAGTAGGGGATTTTACTTTATATTCATATTCGGTTGGTGCATCACCTCAATCTCTACAATTCTTGGCAAGGTGTCCTACCTTATTACAGTGAAAATATGACATGCCAAGATTTCTCTATGCTCTTCCATTGTTCCTTCTGTGCATCAACATGCAGTTTGTAGCAATGTGTCCATGCCTTCCACAAGATAAATATGAAATTCTTGTATTATAGTCTCATGGTATAGAAATACTTTCTCAGTTGGTTTTATCATTCTCTTGGTTTGGCTTCCAATTTTCATTTCTTTTCTTTATTCTTCAGTCTTCAACTTTGTGTCCAAACTTGTTACAATTCTTGCAGTAACCATCAAACTTAGTTTTCCTTGTATTATTACCAGATTAGTTTTGCATTCAAATGCTTGAAGTCCATACCTATTTCATCTAAAACAATAACCATCAAACTTTGGTATACTCGGTGATTTACCTTTCCTGCTCCTGCAAACATTAGCAGTATTTCTAGGCTTCCCACAGTAATTGCAACTTGGCTTCTTTTGTCTTGGTGGGGAGGCAATACTTTCATCTCTTTGTGATTTTGATGATTCTCCTTTCTCATTGGTGTTGTCCTCTTTGAATCCAATACATGTTTTGTCATTTATTTTTTTATGACTCTTGAATTGTTGATCCAGAGAGTTCAGTCCTTCTTCATTTCTTTTTAGTAATGCATTTGCATCTTTCTCAGCTTTCATTCTTTGTTCCATTCTTTCAATTTCAGCTTTTAGTGCTTTATTCTCAAATTCTTTTCTGGTGTTGTCTTGATTTGCACTCAGAATTTGATTGGCCATGTCATAGTGAACTTGTGTCATTCTCATGATCTCATTTTTTTCTCTGATAGCTTCATCTCAACTTATCTTTTATCATCTTCTGTCATTTTGTTTTCATCTTCAGCAATCCTTTTTCCTTTAATCAATTTGTTCATTCTTATCATGTTGGTTTCAAGATCTATCTTCATTAGGTCCAACTGCTTAGTAAGTGTATCATTATTTTCTAGTAGTTCTGTTATAGTTGTTTTGGATTCATCAATAACGCTGCCTTCAGATGTTATTTCAAGTGTATCAACTTTTTCTTGTGTAACCTTTAGTTCATCATAAATTCTCAGTCTAACCCTTAGAGATCTATTGGTTGTATTTCCTGTTTTGCTAGCTATCTCTTGTTCCTTGTCCTTTTCTCTGTCAAGTTTCAGGTTTTCAAGTCTAAATTTTGCTCAAATTTGTAAAAACCCTGAAAACCCTAGGCTATCCAGGTGTTAGACGATGAATTTAAACCCTAGGTCATGTCTTATGTTTCAGCATTACTTTTTCCCATTCACTTAAGGCATGTGTTTCATTTTAAGTCGCCTCATCGCGTTACCCCGAGCGAATATACCATTTGTCTTCCTGACTTTGTATTTTCTTTATGTCGCGTAGTCTCCTTAAGAATAAATATATTCCTTCATTGTTATGAGACTCGGTGATTTCCTTCATGTCAGGTAGTCGTGAGATAACTATGTTATGAATCTTTGTATAAATGGGACCCACTGCTTAGTCGGGTGATCGCGTGAAGTTCTTAACAGTTTGCAAAATGTCTTCAGACTTCCTGATTACCTTTTGTCGTGTCATCACCAAATGAATCAAAGTTAACAGTTAGGTCAAGCCTTTAGTCACATGGTCTCGAAAAGGAATGATGGTTAAGATATTTTAATTCAGACTTCGGGACAGACCGTTTGTGGTTTTCGGCAATGCTTAGTCGGGATGTCGCCAGGACTACACGATGACACAGTTCTCTAGTATGTAGTGAGTGAACAAATGATTGTGAGACATCTGTCAAAAGGTGGTTGGATGTTAAAATACTTATGCTTGATCGCCGGAAGGAGAAATTTGATTCAGCGACTTCAAGACTAAGGTGTGTTTCCTTCAGTCGCAGAGTCTGAGACTAATTTAAGGGCAGGCATGAATATCTGGCGATTAAGCGACGACCGTAGGATGAAGAGATCAAAAGATTTGATGGTAGTCACAGAGTCTAAGAAGAAAAGTTCCCCAAGGAAAAATTCCTCCCGACTTGGTGATAAGGGTTTGTCGCGCAGTCGTCAGAAGTGAAAAAGGGCGCTTATAACCTGTTAAGGTAAATTTAAATGCTCAGAAGTTGTATCTCCCGACTGAGAGACTAGGAAATGTCACAAAGTCTTGAAAAAGAAATTAAGCATTAAGTGATAGGGAGATAACTGTGAAGGTTAAGCATAACGGCAATTCGCAAGGTCTCTAAAAGAATGGTGAGTTAATGTTAACTCCGCGCAACTATGGTTTCAGTTGTGTTGCCTGGTCGCCAGATTGCAATTTGAGTCAGCCAAGGTTAAGAAAACACTTTGTCGCCAAGTCTTGAAATGGAACCATGGTTAATAACAGATGCCCATGAAAAAGAGATTTAATGCAGTCATGAAGTTGCCTGATTACAAAATCTAAAAAGCGGCGGCAGTTTGTTGATGTGACAGAGTAAATCTCTCGGCAACCAATCACAGGCTCGTATTTTGATTCCTGTGCAAAAGAGTAGCTGAGATGTGAGACAGACAATGAATTATAATGTGACATGTCAGCTCTCTTAAATTTTATATGATTTCTCCGAGAATTCATTTTTGAAAATTTGGTTTCCTGTCAACTTCGTGCAACTACGGCTAGGTTTTTGTTCAAGTTCACAGCATGTCGACTTAATGACAGAACTGATGTTTCTGAATTATGAGCTGTGTACTCTGAATGATGGCTATAAATATTTGATGGTGCATTCATTCTCATTCACCGTGCTTTTAGTTTTCAGAGCCAAGTTGCTAAATTTTCAGAAAAAGAGATATTCTGCTCAGTTTACAGTGTTTCCAGAATTGATCATTGAATTCCTAAATTGCAGGAAATTATGCACAGAATAGTCAGTTGATACCTGAGATAGATTTGTTTCAATATCGGTTAGAAAAAATAGATTCAGGGTGTTACAGACATGAGTAGAGCTGTGAGTGTCGCTTCAACAAGTGGAGGGAGTGGAGAGGAACAGAAAGGAAAAGCAAGTTTCTCTGATGAATTTCTGCGTCTCCTGCCTGGTTCAACGCAGAATAAGAAGGCTGATGCAAGTGTCCTCCTGGATGAGTACAAGGACATCTAAGATGTTGTGACTCTGGGGAAAACAGGTTACTCCCTCTTCAATTATTTCTATAAAAATTTTGATAAACCCATCCCAGTTTCAAACCCTTGGACATGTGGTCTAGCTAGGTTACTTGTTCCTTATATTTTCTTAGATGTAGACCTATTTCTTGACCTAGCCAATCACTATGATGTCTTGACAAAGACCATTAAAAGGGATGATGGCACTGCCCTGCTAATATTAAAGAGGAACTCATTCATGCAATCCTTTGGCTTATTCAGCACCATGTCTACGAAGATTGACATGACAAAGCAGGGGAAGAGGTACAGTTCAAAGCCTGCTATTGCAAAAGGATTATTGTAGAAACATATGCCAAAAGAGTTGAAAAATTACTTAGGTCCTATGGTTGAGCCATATCCATATTATTATAAGGATCTACATTTCTATATCAAGTATAATGCTTATGCCCTATGTAGAGTACTAGGGATAGATGGAGATGCAGAGAGAATCAGTGTTGGCATCTTGATGATGGTACTAGACCTGCAAGAGGTGCATTCAAGTACCATCTATGATTACATACAGCACATAATTGAAAAAATGCATGAGGGTTTTGTTGCAACCCAGAAAAAGTTAAATAACCCCAAGGAGAAGGAGCCTAAATTCTTGCATTACTCAGTCCTAATGCACCTTCTCTTATACTTCAATTTTGTAATCATGAATGTTCATAACTTATCCCCTCAGAGATTCTATCAATCAGCACCAAATCCTATCCAGTTTTGGGTCAGGGTTTGGAATTATACTTCTAGGTATTGTGACTACTGTGCCTTCCAGAATTGGATTGTATATCCAATTGTTCAAAGTTTGGGGACAAGCAGGACTAGAGTCCCATTGAAGATCATACAACTACTCAGGCCCTGTGAGTATTCTGATAATTGCCCTGGAAATCATAATTGGGGTGATTTCTTCTTGGAGGAGAATTTCACCATCATTAGAGTATATGGGTGCATTCACCCACCTCATATATTACCATATCATATGCCTACAAGAGTAGCTGTAATGGAATTCATTTGGCAGCTGATGCTAATAGATAATGAGCACTTTGCACCGCACAAAAAGGGGACTATAACCCCTAGGCAATTTAAAATTTCCAATTTTACAATTGGCAAGAATGCCATAGATGAAGTGGGTCAATGGTTGGAGAAGTACAGAATGGGGGTAGCCCCTTATAGGTACATTGACCCAGAAGGCTTCATGGCAGGGGTTAGGAAGTTGTATACTCCTACCATCCCTAATACAAATGTGCACTATGAATGCATAGAAGAAGATGCAACAAGAAACATCTTGGATGAGGATGATATTCATATGAGAAGACTAAGAATCCAGGAGTTGCTGAAGCTAGAGACACAGATAAAAAGAAATGGGTTGTCCTTTTGGGGGTTTTTACCCTGATCTCCCATATTTTGATAGGATAAAAGCCATGATAGACAATTATTATGTGCTTGTAGAGCAACTGGATATAGTCCTGGATAAGAAAGGTGCTCATTCACCTGAACACTCAGAATCAGAATATGAGAGTGGTGATGACAGTGATTATGCACATCCTCCCATGAATCCCCCACCACAACAAGCCTCAGAGCAAGAAATGGTTGAGATCCCATAGTTAGAGGGAGCAGAAGGACACATTGTAGACCTGACAGTTTCCACCCAGCCTGATGATATAGAGGAGCCTGCTGCAAAGAGGTAGAAATTGGAGTTAGGGCAACCTTCAGTAGAAGGACAAAGTAAGAAAAGGGATAAGGTTATGGCCTTAGTACCTGGCACCAGGTTATATGATCATAACCTGAGAAAAGCAATCAGAGAAGGCAAGAAACAGCGGCCTGACCCAGAAGATGAAGTTGAGGTACCACTCAAGGCCTGTGTAGATGAAAGATTGCTTAATCAACAAAAATTCTTAGATGATGACAGCTTTATAAAAATAGAGGAGTTTAAAGACTTCCTAAGGTGGCACAAAACAGAGCAGATAAAATCCCAATTAATTTTGGATGGAAAAGAAACAATTACAAATGAATCCCTAGTGGCCTTACAGAATTATGATCCTGAGAATGAGGATATTTCGCCAGAGGATGCTAGGAAAATGGTGCTAGGAAGTGGTATATTGTTGGCTGAAGGATGGGATTTAGCATCTGCTTTCATTATAGATCAAATCAGAAAGAAGCCAGACCTTAAGATGTCCAGTGAGGTCCAAGTAGGAGAGATGATAAAAGGATTTGGGTATAGCCCAAAATCTCAGGCCTTTGCAATGTGGAGTTTAAGCCCAAAAGACTAGAAGCCCAAATTAGTGAACATTCAAGAGAATATGGTGGGGAATCAGATGGTGTGGTCAGTCCAAAATATAGGGGACTTAGAAATCTCTCAAATTATGACACACTAGGCTCAACTCAATGAGGACAAGACAAAACAATTGTCTGAAA
>MU223813.1:1329597-1341335 GCA_018584345.1 Thuja plicata | reverse complement strand
TCATCAGTTATGTTACCTTTTATTGTCAAGTATTCTTTGGTAACTTCTTCTTCTTTACTCAAGTCAATATGAATTGGACTTGGTGGATTTTGACTCTCCTCACTTTGAGTGTTGTCAAGAGTAGTGTATGGCCATACTTCATCTACAACATCAGTATGTTTGGGGCCTTCTAGATCACTCTCTTCTTTATCCAATTCCATAGATGAGTCATCTTGTATATCTTTAATGATTTTTTCCTTCTTTGGGCTAGCTTCCTTAGTGGGCTTTTTGAGTATTTTGCACCACTTCTTAATGCTATTTTGATCAAGATCAATTAGCTTCCCTTTGAGAAATTCATATGCTCTCATTTTTTATGAGAACTCCTTTTCATGCTTCTTCATCATCTCAGTAATTTCTTCCTTCTTTGAATCGGAAGGCATAAGAGTAACAAGTACTCTTTCTCTTATTTCCTTTTCCTGATGTAGTGCAAATGTCCATCTAGTTGAAAATCTCTCTGATAGTTCTTTGGGAACGTCATATTCTGAGAATTGTAGTGGAACATAATGATGTTTGCACATTTTAGCAATTATTGCTTCTTCAATCTTATTTTGATCCTCTGTGCTAAATTTTAACCATTTCCTAATGTTAGGATAAGAAATAGAGTCTGATTCTGAAATATTCTTGCATATTTTATCAATTTTTGTAGGGACCAAAGGTTCTTTTTCCTTTTGTATTTCTTTATCAACTTCATCCATAGCTGTGTCTTCTAGATCTTCTCAAGTTCTAGTCATCTTCCTCCTTTTGGTCTATTTTTCTTTTTTAAGAGCTGGTTTTCTCTTATATATCCTCACTTTTCCTTTCTATAATGGTGAAGGAGTTGATTCCTTTACAGTCTGGCTTCTTGTTCTTGAAGCGGATATCATTCTTGCTTTCTTAGGTGTAGGAGGAGGTGGAGAATCTAACTGTGTACCCTCTGAGTCATTTTTTTCTACTTCTTCACCGATAGGTGACTATCCTTCAATTTGTTCCTCCTTACCTTATGTTTCCTCTTCACCTTTTTTAGTAACTACAAACTTCTTGGTTAAGTTTTTAACCATCTTGTCCTTCTTGTTTACAATCTTCTTGACAACAAGATCTATCTTTATCTTTTGTTTGGCTTCCTAATAGGTGCAAAATGTTTCTTTTTTTTTGTCAATTGGTTCATTCAATAGTGCCTTGATGCACTCATTGGCTTGTCCTCTTCTAATCTCATATTCTAAATGTGAAAGCCAGGACTTCCTAGGTACTACTGCTTTGATATAAGTAAAATCAGTATCTACCATAAAACATATGTCCTCTTTGTGTTCTTCTATCAAACTTTTAGGTATCCTTGTTATAGCTTGCAACATTTCCTTAATGCTTTTGAAATACTCATTCATTATGTCATCAAAATCTATTCCTAGTGATTCTATATGCTCACATATCTGTATGGTTACAGGTCTACTTATATCACATACTATTTTGCCTATGGAAGGAAAGTATTCTTCAAAGTAAAATAATATGCACATAATGAGGGAACCAAACTTACAAGTGTTTTTTCTAGAAGATCTTATGGTGTTCATGTTCTCCTCAAGTTGATTCAACAGTATCTCTGCAAGATCCATCTTCTTTCCTTGTTTGATGATTTTGTAAGTTGTTCTCATAGCAGTGCTTGCTATGTTGTTCATTTTTCTTGCCTGAAATATTTTGTATCCTACCAAAGATGCACCAAACTTGAGTTCTTCGTCAGTGATAATGCTGACCTTGAGACCTCTCTTGTCTGATTTTGCACCAATTAGCTTGCCCACTTCCTTCAAGGATGGGTGCTTGTGAGCTTGTAGTTTTTCAGTCGTAGGATATCCAGTAACTACATGAATAACATCCTTTTTTATTCATTTTAGCTTATTAAGCCATAAAGTCTGGTTATGCATTCTGCTAAGAACTATTCATATCCATTCTATTTTGAAAACTCTGGGAAAGTGTAATGTATTTGTGAGTCCTTTCACTTCTAGATTCTTGTGCTCTTCTTTTAGGTTACCATCTTCATCACACAGTGACCTGTAGGAATTATCTAGGTCTAGATCTCCCGATTCTGAGATCTTGTAGTGTATATAGGACCTTACGTCCTCTACCAGTAAAACCCTAGGTGGGATTCTGTAGAATGCTTCAAAATCATCAGGTTGTGATGCAATTTATGGGTGCAGCTTGTATCTTGGTTCAAAACAAGTGTCTCTGCTGATCAAATTGATCATTTTCCTTTTATCCTCTTTCAAATTTTCAACTCTTGAAGTAGATGCCATCGAGTTTCAGAAATTTAGGTTTTTTCATAAATTAAATAGTGTAGACGGTGAATGCAGGTACTTACTAGATCCTATGATTTCTCATGAATCCTTTGAGATGAGTAGGAATCTTGTTGTGGTTGCACTTCAATTTTCTCTCCAATCACTCTACTTGGCTCTCTTGGTTGCTCAAAAATAGCGGGTGCAAAATGAGTTCTATCGTCAGACTTTTATAACTTTTGTGCCCTAGGTTATCATTGATTCCCAACAACTCATCGGTATACAAAGACTAAATTCATCAGTTGAGGCATAAATAACATCTTTGGTGTAGGTGCAAAGTGTCGAGGTTGCTAGCATCTTTGATGACTTCATCGATGATTGTCATTAAAGTGGCAAAGACAACTTTTGTTGGCTCAAGGATCACTGATGTCCATCAATTTACACTTAGCGACTTGGCTTTTTTGTAATGACCGATACATTCTGGTAAGTAGTGTTAACTTTTCTGTGTGTGTTCACCGATGCAAATTTGCACCCAATAATCAATGGTTGTTTTTTAATAAAATTTACAAGTGACAATATAGTGCATCTTTAATAATGTCAATTTGTCTATATGATCAATATGTAATAGAATCGGTGCGTAATATAACTTGTCATAATGCAGTTCCATACTTACTTGTGCAATTTAGTTTGAAATGGTGATGCCACTAGATCCATTGGATGTGGTGTCATCATTTGCATTGCTTATTCTAGAATCTTCAGTGTTTTTGGCTTTTACCCACATCTTGTTTCTCATAGTTTTGATGTCATCAATGGTATTTCCATTGGTATAAGTACCTGTTTCTGTCAGTCAATCTTTGCAATATTTTATCACATGTCCAACCTTATGACAATGTAAACATGTCATTCCTAGATTGAACCATCCTCTTGGTTTTTTGTTCCATTTTCTCATATAGTTGGAAGATATATGACTATACCTTCCACATGTTGTGCAATTTACCCATGTGTTATAGTCCCAAACATACGAGTTACCTACTCTTGTTGGTTTGTAGCCATTATCAGGTTCTTTTGGTGTCCATGCTTTCTTATTCTTTTTCCAGCATTCCTGATATGTATGTCCATTCATTTCATAGGTAGGACAGTACTTGTCCATATAGGTTTCCTTCTTTGGATTTGTAACCTTGGATCTACATTCATATGCCTTGTGTCCTTGCTTGTTACATTTATAACATTTACCAATGAAAGTAGATTGTAATTGAGGAATAAATTTCATTCTGTTTCTGCAAACATTTGTGGTGTGGCCTGGTTTTCCATAGTGATTGCATGATAGCTTCTTGGTTCTTGGAGTTTTATATACATTCTTTTGATCTGATTGATTAGATGACTCTCCATTTTCGGTGTACCCTATTCCTGTGTAGTTGTTGACTCTTCTTTGACCGTAAAGGAAATCATCCATTCTTTTATTGCTATCTTCAGCTTTCTTGATCAATTCATTGTGCTGACTATGAATTCTGACTTCATGTTTTAGTTTCTCATTTTCTTCCCTTAGCTCACCGATGATCTGTATTCTTTTAATGAGCTCAGTATTTAATCTATTTTATTCTTGACTCATAAGAATAATCTGGTTGGTAATCTCATGGTGATGATCAGTAAGTCTTTGAATCTCTGATTCTTTTTCTTGTAGCTTCTCTGTTATTTTCCTCCTATCATCAATAGCCAATGTTCTCTCTGATTCAGCCTTTCTTGAATCATTCATGACATCAATCATTTTTACCATTTGAGTCTCTTGACCAATTTGCAGCATCTTTATTTTCTCTGTTAGATGTAGATTGACTTCTTGTAGATTTTTGACCTCTTCTACTGATGTGTCTAAAGTTTTTCTCGTTGATGATTCAGCATAGTTGAAGTAGTCTAGGATTTCCTCTTCTTGATAATATTTTTCATTAAGCCTAGTTGTCATGATCTTTCTTTCATCAAGCAAATTTCTCATGCTTACTCTCACCTCTTTATACTACTCATAGTAGATCTGAATTTGCAACTGCTCATTCTCAATAGTCTTGTCCAGTGTGTACTTTTCCATTGTGTGGATCTTTTCTCTTAAGTCTTTAATCTTTTCAAGAAAGAGACTTATCTCTGATACCAATTGTTGGAATTATTGGAATGATGTACTGAGAGGGGAGGGGTGAATCAGTACCTCTAAAACTTTTTATGTGGTTGGCCCATCAACCTTTGTGTCATCATATTTGTATATGCTGATCTATCTGTTCATCTTTGCTTATGTATGTGTAATCATAATATAAGTTCTTTACATTTATAAACATTCAAGAAACATTCATGAAAACAAATAACACATAACACATGATATAATATAACAGAAAACTCATGTTAGGAAGTAAAAATTGCGGTGCGAATGTCTACCCACAAAACTTCACTATCTGCAGATAAGAAGGGAGCCAGTAAAGGCTTACAATTGATCACTTCTGATGATCTACCCTATTAGGATTATTAGAGTGGAGACCTATTAGGATCTACTTCATTTGAAGCTTTAGCAACACCGTTAGGTGTGCACTCTCTTAAGAGATTTATCAAAGAACTGTTAAGTCCACCTTCTACAAAAGGATTAATGTTGTGATGCACTTTTTAGAATGCAACTACAATATAAATTTTGATCTCATAGTGAATGCAATCTATAATTTCTGATAACATATCTTTTATAGCTTACAATGTATATGTAATCACCTTAAGTGATTGAGTAATACCTTATCTCTGCTCGTCGGTAGCCTTCCTATGTTCTTGATAACTAGTTTGATCTATTTCTAAACTTTGCATTAATTCTATTCTTTAGCTTAGACGCTCTCCATGGCTACTAGCATTTGTTAAATGATTACAAGTCACTCTTAATTACAAATGATTGAACATCTATTTATGCTAGTTTCTAGCTCTATTCTTGATTCAAGCTTTTCAAATTAACTCTAGATCCAAGGTTTACAACTTGACCTTGATCTTTTGTTAGATATGTTTTAGATCCATTAGGATGCTTTAAAACATTTACAATATGCTTGCTTGACCCTCAAGTAAGTATTTAAAAAAAGTAAAAACTCTATAAATAGAATTACATTGCTTTATTTGACGTGCAAGGTCAGATCCACTTTTTGCGGGTTCTGTAACTGAATGTCAGTTCTAATGGTCGGGTTGCTCTGGCAGTCTATCAGTTTTCTTCTCCATCAGTGTTCCTTACTTGAACTATTCATTGGGTATGCCTTTTCTGCTTTGTTGGCGATGTTCTAAAAAGTGTATCATCAGTTATGCTTGTCGTCAGTTTGACTCTTGTCAATGTTCGTTGGTAAATTATATACTTAGCATTTTCATGATAGTCTTATCTTCTCATAGGGTATGCTTGTTGTCCGTCAGTTATGCTTATATCGATGACCTTTGTTTTTCCCTTTAAGTATACTAATGGCAAAACTTAATGTCATCACATGCCTCTCTTATACACTACCTCATGCAACTCTCTATACATGTGGGATCATAGGTAGTCACCCCAAGAAAACTTCTTGGGGCTAGCCAATATCTCTAATAGGATCCTATGCCAACCACATAAGAAGCCTTTCTAGCTCTCAGCCGACATCAGAACACAACCCATCAAATCTTCCATGACACAAGGAAAAGGATAATCAATAACATAGTGTGTCATCAGATGTTCCTAGGTAATATGCTTGTCTAGGATGGTATGGTCTCCAAAAATCTACTTGAATGTTACAATGCCCTGAGTGAGCTCTTGATCACAGTAAATCAAATTTGTTGTGAAAGGGATAAAAAGGACCATGTAAACATCCTCTGGTGTAACCATGATCCCACCGGTGGGCAAATGAAAGATGTTGTACTCCAAATGGAACCTCTTTGTTAGAGAATTCAACAACCTTTGGTTCACACAGATATCAAGAATCTCAGATATCTTACCAAGCCCACACTAATCAAGGAAAACCTTCTCCTGGTCCAAAAGGTTGTGCATTAATTGCATGGTTTGTGGATATGCCCAACGGAACTAAGGATCACTCAACTAAACCTGCATCATAAATCAACATAAAAGTGCATTAGTATTTGATCAAATCAAGCAATATATGAAATAATCAGAAGTGAGAAGCATCATAGAATATCAATAATCAAGAAAAAAAAATCAAAATGCAAAGTACGATGATCAAATGACGGAGAAAATTTAACTAAAACATATCATTATTTTCCATGTGATATAAGAAAAATAACCATATTATCATGCGATAATTCTCACTCAACCATACGATGAACCACTATGATACGATAAATTTCACTACATCACATGAAGTAAGGGGAAAAATTTTAAAATTTCACGTGACAAAATGGTAACGTTGGAATGACACCCAAAATGACAAGCCTATTTTAATGATAGTATCATATGAGATTTCGTATCAAATGCTATGATGAATTTTATCATCGTACGATAAAACAACAAAGAGGAATGAAAAACATGAAAATTTGTAAAACAAGGTTTGGATTCAATCACTTACTGGTGGTCCATAGTTCCTTGGTCAGTTGTGGCATCTCTAGAGCTCAAATCAGTGATTTTTGACCGGTACAGGTATCTTTTTCTCTCAAAAAATTTCCAAGATTAAAAAGTGAAATGAAATGAAAATGACCCCTCAAGGCCCTTTTATAGTCACTTTGACATAATTTTCAAAGTCATTGGATCACATTGAAAATAACACCATTTACTAAGTTGAGCATCCGGAATACATTTTCGAGAGTGAAATCAAAAACCGATATCAAATTTTAGGTTAAATGCATCAGTCAAAATTTTAAGTCAATTGTAGTTTATTGCTGGCGCAATCAAGATTCTCATTGCAAACTAGTTAGGAAGCAATCCAAATATAATCTCACCTAGTCAAAGAAACATGATCAAACCATGGACAAATTGAGTCAAATCCAGTCAAACATTGGTCAAACTTGGTCAAAATATCCTCAAGTAAGTTTGAAACTTAATCACAAACATCTACAATCTCTTTGGAATAAAATTGAATCAAACTGAAATCATTCCTAATCGGCAATCAAAGATTTCTCTCAATCCAATCAATCAAATTTTGATTTTTCTCCCAAGGGGGCATAATAAATACATCATCAAGAAGACAATCGAATTCAAAACATCAAATTAAGTAAGACACCATTTCTAGGGGCTTCTCAACTTCATAATAATTTGTATCAAGTTGAGGTTCTTTGATATTTCTTTGTACGAATGATTTCATCACTTCTCATTAATTTACTCAGACATGTGTCTAATCTATTTTGGACCAGTCAAATCTCTAGGGGCATATTAGTTTCATCGAACCACATCAATTTGGTAGTGTCTTCCTAATTAGGTAATTAGCTTCATCAAGATCCATATCAAGTTAATTACCTTAATCAGTCTCTTAACGGTAATCATTTTCATCACACTTCATCAAGTTGGTCACTTGTTCAAACCAACCTTATAGTTTACGAGTCTTTTATAACATTGATCAATTTCATCGCTTCACATCAAACTGGTTAGTTGTCCTCATCATCAAACAAGTGTTAAATTTTATTACTTCACATCAAGATGAACATTCTGGTTCCTTTGAATATTCTATCAATCTTCATTCAATCAAGCTTAGAATCGGTATCATCGACCTTCATCCAATTAAGTCAGGAACCAATATCTCTGGATCTTCTATTGATCTTCATCTGATCAAGCTCGAAGCCAGTATCATTAGTATTCATCTAATCAATCTTAGAACTGATATCTTAAGACCTTCAATCAAATTCTATTAGATTAAGTTTAGAATCAGTTCTCAATCAATAATATTTTCATCACTTCACATCAAACTATTCAACATCTCGACATAAGAAGTTCTTGAAACCACGCACTGCTCACAAATTGATTCAAAGAGGGGCAAATGTAATCACCTAAAATTGGTCTAGTAAACTAAGAGCCTCTAATATCTATTAATTATCCTAAAAATATAATCAAAGGCATTTAAATACTAGGCCTAATTATGTGAGTAAATTTGATCAATCATTCTTGCATAATTAAATCAATATTCTAATCATCAACTAAATATCAAATTCTAGCATCAAGGCTATTAACTTGGTAAATAAAATTCATTTAAATAAAATTCCTAACACTTTTAATTGAGTGAACCCATTCAACACGTGTGTGCACCTAAAATGGTAATTAAAAGGGAATTAAAATGAGGCAATTGCTATGGTGTCTCATCCACAACCAAATAAGCACAAATTTGACCAATCAACAATTCTCACATGGATGAAGCTCACATGGATTAAGGGAGGAATGAATCTCAACCACTTTTGATGATCAAATATTAACTGTTCATTCCCTTGGAATTCCTATAAAATCAAGCCTCTCAAGCGCATTTCATATCCACAATTTCATAGTAACATCATAATGCTAAATTTCACCTACAAATTTTGTTGTGCATTGTAGGAATCTTAATTTGCATAGTATTTCCTTTTTTATACTACTTGTATCTCATTTAGCATAATGGATAATAACTCTTAGTTGCATTCTTAGCTTAGATTTGTCATTATTCATCATAGTTTGCATTATGTTAGCAAGATTTTGGAGTAAACAATGTAATAATTTCATCATACTTACAATTAATATTCCATTTTGGAGTAGTCTAGTCACTGGTCTACATATTGAATCTGAGAGAAAAACAAAATAGACCATACTCGCTTCATCTAGGAAGCAATAAATTAATTTCTAATGTGTTTTGATTTGTTATTTTGATTGATTATTATGATACTAACCCATGGATATAATGATTTATTGAAGTCTTTGTGCTACAATTTCTAACCACTTTTCACACACACACACAGATGGATTCCCATGGAGTCCATCAATCATCTCTTTAGAACACAAGGAAGGCTCAAAATACCCAAAAGTAATAAAAGGGGTACAAAATCCAAATGCTATATTGGCCACTATACCAAGAGATTGGATTATAATAAAATCCATCATACATCTCACAAGAATGTGAGGAAGCTCACAATCCACAAAATACATCAAAATCCCCAATTCTGGCAAAATTCAGCAATGTATGAAAATCAATATTTTAGCATTGAAGGGCCAAGTTCAAATTGCCATAAAATAAATACCCAGAATGTTCTCTATCTATTATGGTGATACAATCCTAAAATATTCATGGGATACTACTAAATTCAACTTCCCAATCATGCCAAACATGGTGATACACAAATCTAGGCAGGGCACAAATTGATGCACCTACAAAATCACCCAAAATTCAAACTTCAAATAAAGCTATGAATTAAAACCCATTGTTTGAAATCCACCCAAAAATACAAATCTACAATCTCATTTATGGGCACACACAGAAATTGAGCAGCATAACACCAAGAAAACCATATATTTAGAACTCCAAAACCTCAAATAAACATATATACCCAATCGGGCAATGAAATGCTACAAAAAAATCTAGGGGGGATACTAATTCTCAATCCACGGTAAATACACAATTTACTTCATTTCAAAATACAAAGCATAAAAAAAGTTATGAAATGCCCTACCTTACACCGAGAGGGAAAACTATGAAAACAATGAGCATAAAATAAATTCTTCATGGGAATGAAAAAATGGCTCCATAGGGAGAATAGAAACGATGAAAGGAATCCAACAAGATGCTACCCACATGGATCCATCAATAAAATCAAACACAATGGGAAATTATCCAAAATGCTCACAAGAGGGTTTGAGCAATTTGCTCTCCCCAAAATACCAAAAGTTAGAAAATGAATTCTAATTCTTCATTATAAGTCACTTTTTCCTCAAACGAATCAAAATTAAAATCACTTAAATAATTTAATTGAAGCAAAGACTTCCTAAAATAAATTGATTCAATTTCAATAAAATAAAATTCAACTACGACAAATTAGCTGATAAATAAACTATTAAATTCCCCAAATGCATAAAAATTAACATTTAAATTAAAACTCTTCTCCAACAACTGTGGGAACTCTAATGCACAGACACACCACTAGTCTACCACAAAATGCATTATGATATCCATATTTATCAACACATACCGGAGGGATAATATAATAATCATGAGCACATCATCCATACAACAACAGTATTGGCTCAATAATGAAAGGTCGGTGAAATTATCTCATGTTCCACAAATGGGGATATAGACACACTCAATTACTTTGATGCAATTCTTCCTGCATAAACTCTCAAAAAATAGGATCTTGATGATCCAATCTTCATTTTATCATTCAAATAATTGAATAGAGGCATATCTTTCACAAGATCAATCAACAACAAAATGTTTCTTTAGTTCTTTTAACAAACAACTTCAAAACTATCACACATATCTATCTTGCAATAATTTATTCATAACTTTTGAACCAGATATCATATTGCAAATCCCTTTGATGGAACTCTAGATAATTAGGTTCCTCAAAATATATCCCAAACTTAGACAAATCCATTCTTTCAATAAAAATTTATGATCTCGGTACCAAGAGCCATATTTTCTCTCATAAACCAGAAGCAAAACATGAAACCCTACCTAGGGCATCTCATATCTTTCTCAAATAGAATCCAAATTACACCAACCAATTTTATATTAACCATGTTTGATTCTATTTTCGTAATCTGTAATCCAATAATTTTTCCAATCCATAAATCATTCTTCAAACACAAATCACTGCCTGCAACTCCATTGCAAATCTTTAAAAACCAGTTTCCATTAAAATCTACATAACTTTCACAAATCAGCATGAAAATGATTCAAAAAAATAGGGAATGAAAGATAATTCACATATATTTCCAATTAATATGATTAAAGTTCCTGATCATCCAAAATGTATCTGTACCAAACATTTCAATCGGACTGTAGATAGGGAATCTCGAATCTGCAAATACCCACTTTCACCAAGATTCTCATAACTTATTCATTTCTTTATAAAATTGAACCAAAAAAAAAGCATGAGAAAGAGGATTCATCATTCTATCTATTCAATACTATATTATAGGGTTTCTAGGCCATACATTACCGTACAAGGCCTGGAACTAACACTAAAACTGAAAAACCAATCAAAACAACAATAGTAGAATGCACCAAAAATGTATCAAATTATTTCCTCCTCTCAAATATGATTTGGTTCGACCATACAATGGTATTTATATCCTTTTGACAGTTATAAACCTTCCTACCTACCCCCAAGACCAACCATCTACCTTTTTACATCATTTTTGTAATGTTAGCAACTTTTTCAATGTTGCATTTTACAACTTTTTATGCAAGTTTTACATTTTTGACAAAATGACTTCAAAACTTTGCCAAACCTCTCTATACATATCCAGATGGAATATTTAAGACCTTTTATAATTATTTTACCCTTCCATGGGTCTTTTACACAAATTTGACCATG
>MU223813.1:1305371-1327439 GCA_018584345.1 Thuja plicata | reverse complement strand
ACCTAAACATGACCTATTTGACAACTTGAGCAATATTGTGCACATGCTTACATTTCTTGTCAACACCTTTACAAATGGATTCAAAATGAATCAATACATCATATAATTGACTTTAAATGACTCAAAACCATTATATATCTCATAGTGACCTCTAGGATGAGGCGCTCCTGCACCATACTTAATCTCAGACAGAATGTGTCTGGTACCTATTCACTGAAACATGCAAACATCAAGTATAGTTTCTCATAATATAAATAATCGAAACACATAAACATACATAATATCAAACAGCAAAGGAGAACAAGACATCATGTGGACTTCATGAAGGGGGTAGCTACAGCTTTGTCTCACTTCATAAAAATACATCAAGCATAATCCATAGCAATTATGTGAGCATAGCAGCAAACATCATTATCTCATTTAAATTAATATTACATTTAAATATAAAAAAATTTATTAATCATTTCTAGCAATATGAGCATATATCAATGCAATTTTTTATAAAAATACCCAACAACATATAATGCACCATATAATAGGAATCCATGATAATCATCATGCAACTATGATCAAAATAATAATAACAATATAATCTAACATTTAAATCAACAATGATATAGTAACCAAAATAAAGTATGGTAATCGAATGCATCACATAGTGTAACAACCTGATCACATCACATGGATAATCACATAATAACAATATGATACAATAATACTCTAATAGCCACTAACACATACATCAGTGGACCCATTTCTCACATCATAAGCCACATCCCATCATGACCACAATTGTAATCTAGAAATGAGCACAAGAATAAACTGAACTGGGTGCATCTCACAATGCTAGTATAAAAGCATAACATGGAAATAATCACCGAAACAAAAGATAATCTCATCCAAACACATAGGAGAAACATTAAGCACCCATATCCAAATAAAGGCATCATCAATCAGGTATACAATCAGCCACAACACAATGGTTCTCACAACTAGGCATAAGAGCATAAACAACTTGTTGATGCAATGACACAAATTAGATCACCCTAAAAGTACAAACCTCACACAGGTCCAACGTGATCACACAATACAAGAATATAAAGTAAATAAACATCCAATAGTATTTCATATAAAATAAAAATGGGAGAGGCACTACACTCACTACATCAAACGCTTGTAGGCAACCAAAGATTTATCAAAAGGAAACAACTTTATTTTTGAAGCTTACAAAGCTGTTTGAAAATCATTTTGAGCAAGAAAAACATAACATATTCCTCTAAAAAATTACACAAACAAAGTTCCAATATTCATCTATAGGAAAATACTCTCAATTTTTTTAAAAAAAAACACCAATAACTACATACACTATTTCATGCCAAAGTCTCCAAGGAACCTCTTTTTTATGAACATTGGGAATACCCAAAAAGAGCTTGAGAAACTTCAACTCCTCACCATGCCTTTCCAAATGGATAAATAACTTGGTTCAACTCCTCTACTCATAGATTGGTCATCTTAATTGATAAACGTAAGGTTCATTTAATATGTCAACCCAGGGTCGTGAACTTGAAATGGTTCTGTCCAATATATGCACTAAGTCTCCATTGAGGTCATGCTAACTACTACTAAAAAGGTAAAAATATGCAGGAAAATAGATTCTTGAAAGAAAACCTATTTGGTTACCAACTACTTAAGCATGAATAATAGTGAAAGAAAATTACATAAACCAAGTTCAGGTCTATCAGGCAGGAAACTACTTTGTCTGCTTTGGCTGCGGGAACATACATAGTAACTATTTCACAGTGGCTGTAGGAATAGACAAGCAACTAAATAACAACTACAAAAACTAAAAATAAACAAATAAATGCAAAGGATCAATCACCACATGGCCCCCTTGGATGAGTGGATCCAAGCTCTTCAACACACTATAAACTCATAATAATTATTTATTTATTCATATAACAGAAATTGTTGATATAGTACTAGAAACTATGAAAACTATATTGTTGAAAATAGTTAAATAATCCTTAATCTATTGTTGTATCTCCTAAGCTAACCTTCGAAGAGGCTTCAACATCTTATTTAAACTAAAACTTCAAAAATAACTGACTAACTAACTAATTGGCCACCTCCAAAAAATAGATGGGTGCAGTTATTACATTGAAAATAGAAAGGAGAAATTATCTCAACTAGAAACAAACAGTCTTCATCTTATCTACAAGAGAGAATATAGGACAACAAATCCCTAAATTTTCTCTACATTAAGACACCACTATCTGCTCCATCCAAAACATGGATTAATCGATTTAGTCATCAATGAGTCTTCATTGTTGTCCTCCTTGTTTCTCCTAATTTTATGACCTGGTCCAAGAACTGGTGAAACATATTTAAGTGTTATCTTGACCATTATTTCATGTTCATTAATTCTTGTAGCAAAATGTTAGGAGCATAAAAACATGGAGATACATTCATTCCACATTTCATTCTTTTATCAAACTTCAAATTTCATTAATATGGATATATCACATGGATGTAGGAATAATAGACTACTTGGCTGTAGGAAACCTATTATGCTTCAATTATTCAAAAAGGAATAACATAAAGATAAACATGGTTTAAGATATCAAGTATTTTATCCCAAAAGTGTTTAATTCCACATGACATATGTTCATCAGATACTATTTTAAAAGACAAAACTATTAAAATCAAAGTCTTTAAACACCCATAAGGAATATAATAGTTCTAAGAAAAATAAGATAAACTAGGACAAAATAGGTTGTTATTTCAGCCCATCAGTCCCCCCAAACTAACTAATTGTTGGTCCATCAGCAATGGAGAAATTTCTGATTCGTGCATTCATTTTGATGTCAGTGGTTGACTCCTGTCCTGCTCCTCCTTTGACCAAATTCCAGTAGTATCCTTTATTTTTCTCCAACTTCTCCCATCTTGACCTTTCAAACTCTATATCATATACATTCTCATCATCTTCCATGCTGAGAAGTGGCCAAATCAATAATGGGGGTTGGAATATGTGAGTGGAAGCCAATATTCTTTCTTTGTGCGAGCCAGTTGGATATACCTAGGTGCTCTTTGGGCTGCAACCAAGTATTTCTGCATTTAATGAGGCTCAGCGCGTTGGAGATCCTCAGAAAGGTTGTTCCAATGCTAGATAATGGATCCAAGGACTAATTTCCATTCATGCCTAGCCATCTGCTCATATTCCAGGAATGCCTCTTCTCCTAACAATTGAATTATTTCCCTATGAGTGTCATTAGTAAACAACCACAACTAGTCATAATACAGTGTCGTAACTTCTTTTCATTCAACCCTTAATTGTAAAGGAGCACATGTTTCCTCTTGTCTATGTGGGCCAGCCTATATTTCCCTATTGATCTAATTTTGAATCCACAACATAAATGCTCATAGTTGAATGTCTCCAATATATGCAAGTGGATTCCATGTAGTATTATGATGAACAACAAAATTATGAAAATATAACTCACATAGTAAGTTATTTATGGTTGTAGGAGAGGAATTGAATACCTTATAGAATTCTTCAACTAATTCCAGAGAAGGATTTCACCCTTGGACAACCCTCATCCACTTGAAATTAAAATATTGTTCTTTTAAATAGAGGGTGTATACTCTAGAAAGTGATCTAATTTGCATAATCTCAAGAACCATTATTAAGATTGTAGCGATCTTATGCTTCAACTTAGTGATATCATCCTATTTATCCTAATTCCTATTTATCCTAAATTTCAATCCTCTAGTTATCAATTACCCTTTGTACGATAGCTTTTTCCAATTCCCACTAACTTTGTTTCAATAACATTTCTTTATATAGACTTAAGCCTGTAGCAAGTGGAGTAGAAATGTAAACATGAGTATCTGGTTCTTCCTCTTCTTGTGGGTCCTCCATAGGTACATTTATCGGCCCCCTTGTCTATAATACTATAGTAGTCTCAGCCATCTGCTATGCTATAACAACCAAATTAGTAAGACAATCTAAACCTTGTTCTTGCTATATATGATCTTTCATAAAAACATTTGGCTCTTCCTGTGGAGAATTTTCCTCATTTGGCTCTTATTTCATGTCATCCTCTCCTTGATAGGTATCTAAAACATCATCTTCTTCCATAGACTCGAAGGATTCAACATTAATAGAAGAACTACTTTTCTCTTCCCGAGCCTTCTCTGAAGGCTTCTCTTTCAACCTATGACTTATTCTGGTAGGTGTTTCCTCACTAACCTTAGGCAATTTTACTTTGCTAATTTTCCTTGGAGGTTTCTTGATCTCTACAGTGCCTAAAGGAGGGTCTTTTGTAACAGTCCTTTTCCTTTTAGAACTATGAGGGGTCTTTACAGTACCTTTTTTTCTACTGTATCCTCTTCTAGTTCAACCTCCTTTTCCTTCCCCTTATTTTCTTTGCTACAGACCTAATCCTAATAGAACTTTTTGGAGAACTCTCAACACTAGGCCTTGGTGGGGTGTGTTTTTAATCAATGGAGGAGGTTTTTGATGCATGAGGTTCAGCAGCAAGAGGTACATCAAGCTACACTCCTGAGGATGAATTTTCTTCCCTAACTTTAAAGGTTCCCTCAGGTGTATTAACCCTATGAGTTAATGGCTTCCCGCTAGGACCTACATTCTCTAATGAGAACCTCTTAATAGTTAAAAATTATTTCTAGGACATATCAGAGCCTTCATTTAATGCCCTTTCTACCAAAATATTAATCAAATAGTGGTGTGACATGGATTTAGACTAACCTTTTTTTACTTCATTTGCATTGAGTAGGAGTAAATTGTACAAAACATGTGGAACATTTATCCTTTGATTATAGCATATGTGATTAAGTATCTTGAAGTGAAGAGAGTTAAGACATGACTGCATGCCTTCACAAGTTAGGTATTTTATCACATAGGTAGCTATTTGAATATAATCTTGTAGTAGTGATAATATCCTTGTTCCCTGCTTATCCACCACTAGAAAAGGGTTGTCTGGATGAGTGAATTGGGTATGAGTTGTTCTCACATCCTTTGATTCCAGGAAGTTTTCTCCTACTATTGGCAAGCCAGTCACCTTCATATATACAATATTTTGTGATTTTTACCTTGTTGGGGCTCAAAAACAATGGATCTAATATCCAATTGTTTTCACCAACTAACTAATTCAACCACGATTTTCATTTGAATCCCTGTAATTTAGGTTAGTAAACCAAGGCTGGTAGGCCCAAATCTAAAACTTTAAACTATTATAAATTATGAAATTTTCTCAAAAGATGAATAATCTATATTGTATCAAAATATAATTATAAAAAAAAAATTAAAATAAAAGTATAATGATATAAAAATGAATTTAATATTAGTAAACTCTTACAATATAACTCAAAAACAACAATTTCCAGCAAATGATGAGATCAGTGCCTAATCAATACTTGGGCTATAGACTCAGGGATGCTTTCAATCCTATCTATGATTCAGAGATGGTTTTAGGGAGACTTGTTTAAAAATAAAACAAGACTATCATTCCAAAGGCTTCAATTTGAAATATATTTTAATTCAAAATTTACAGTTAGTTCAATCAAATTTAACTCTATTACAGAGACCAATTGAACAGAAGAAAGATTGATAGATACAACTTTCTACTAATAACTCAAACTCCAAACTAGATTTGAATTATAAAATCAAGATAATAGAACAAAATGAAATAATCTATTTCTAGATAAATCTGAATACTAATTTAAAATAGATAAAAACTTATAACCTCAAGCAATAAAGAAAAAGACACTTATATTTTATTAATATTGGAAAACATGTACATATGAGTTCATCGTTGCAGTAATGAATCCAATTTCTACATAGAGTTTTTCCTTAAAAAAACATCCTTTTTTTACCTCGGTCCTAGTATCTATATTAATATATTTTTTAATGGATGCAAACAAGCTTTGGACCGAGGCATCATTTCAAAACAAACCTAATCACTAACTGCAACGTTAAAATTACAATATACAACCTTTAAATAATTAAATAATCATTTTTCAATTAAGGTTTATATTTTTTAAAATATTACTCCTCCCTTTTATCTCGCAAAGCATGTTGCCTTATCAAATTTGAATTATTGTTTGGTTCAAAGCTCCTCCACATAAATGAAATAATTAAGTAGCATGACCAATCAAATTTAGTTCATAACTAAGTTCATTTAGAGAATAATAAAAAACTTTTCACCTCCCCTAAAATAATTCATTTTTAGAAAATAAATATTTTTAGTGAAATATTCTCACAACATAAACACCCATTCTCTCAAAATAATCAACCCCTATAATATTTTCAAACATTGATGCAGGGTAACAATATTGAAAAATACATTAATGAAGCAAGACTGAAAAATAAATTAGTCAAAGTATATTAATGTATTAATTAAGATATAATTAGGGTATCTTAAGAGTTTTACAATTTTTAAAATAAAACCCTAATTAATTATGTATTTCCATAATTTAAATGCATAGTTAAAAAGAATATGCTTCTTTCAAAAACCTAAAATAAAGAACATAGATCACCATAGTAAGTATCTACAATATGAACATAAGGTGAAAACCATACATTTCAAAGATAATAAGAGAAAAAAAAGGTTCAATTATATTTATTCACCCTAATGATTGATTTCCAAAATTACTATAGGTTAAAACATTCTAAGTATATATTTTTCTCCTTAACCCATATTCTCAAGGAATACAATAGAACAGTCGGTTAGGAAGGGGGGAATGAATAGTTAGGTAGTTAAGGGCTGGCTTGAGAGGTCGAGTGTTCAACTCCCGATCGCCACCCTTTTGCCAAAAAATGAGTATTTTACTTTAAATTTATTTCTTTTTGTTTTCAAGTAGGGAATATTTAATTATTGGAGTAAACATTTTGAAATCATCTAATACTAAAATTTACACTAAACAATTATTGATATTTTCAAAAGAATATATATTTCCTTAATTAAAAATAAAATTTTACTCTATAATAGATTTCATTTTCTTGACAAGGGTAAACATATTTTATGTTGAAAAATATAAGGAGTATAGTTTCTATAAAAAATACTACTAAATAATCAAATAATTTAGCCATAGAAGATACTTCCCTATCAAATTTGAGCCTGCAAATTTAGGCGTCAATAGTGGCTCCAATTGGGGATGTGTGTTTTACCTAGGCACAACGAGAATCCTGTTATCTCTAGGAGAAGCAGACAAATATTAAGAAAGGGTACAATTAAACTAAAAGAACTAAATGTTTTACAAGTTTAGAAGATACTTCCTGTTTAAAGAGAAGAAAGGTTTTAGGTACTGACCATGGGTTGGAAATTCCTAAACAATATCATCAATGTCTTGTAAATAGTAAGAATTATCCCCTTCTTTTGATGCAATCATATAAGGTCCTAACCACAAGGCATCAAACTTACTATGCTTCCCTTTATCTTTATCTGTCGCATTCTATTTCCATACCCAATTGCCTTCCTTGTATGATCTATCCGAAGCATTTTTATCATGAAGTGTCTTAACCCGTTGTTGTTGCCTAAAATTTCTTTCTTGAGCTTCCCTTCTAATCTCGTCTAATTCTTCCAATTGATTCATTTTGTCCTCCATAAATTTTATATCTTCTAATTTTTCTTCCTGAACAAATTTATAGACTGTCAATTGTTGAAAATAATGGAATGGTATGTACTAAGAAGGGAGGGGGGAATCACTCCCCTCAAAAATTTCTCACTTAACCTTAATCCTTTTAGTAATCAATTGCATTACCATCCATATATGTTATTCTATCTTTGTGTATGTTATATCAAATCATAATTCAATTAGCATGTAAAAGATTCATAGAAACATTCATGAAATGTATACACACATCACACAAGATTTGGTAATGCAGAAAACCATGTCAGAAGGTAAAAACTGTGAAGGGGATGAAACCCACAAAGCTTCACTATCTGCAGAATGGAAGGGGTCAATTAAGTATTACAATTTTGATCACTTCTGATGATCTACCTTGTTAGGAGTATTATGTAGAGACTACTAAGGTCGACTCTGTTAAGAGATTTAGCAACACTTTTTAGTGTGCACTCGGTTAAGAGATTTACAAATGATTGTTAAATCCACCTTTCTCAAGGATTTCTTCTATTTTCTACACTTGTTAGAATGTAGTCAAAAATATTCATTGACTTGAGCATATGCAATCTACAATTGTTGATTATATATCCAATAAAGATTACATGTATATTTATCACCTATTGTGATTGATCGATACCTTTGTTGTACTCGCTAGCCTTGGTTCTTGTTCTTGATAACTGATTTCATCCTGGGTTGTTCTTCTGCATAAAACTCTTAGTCTAATCCATAGATGTGCTCCTCAGCTACAATCATAATCACACACGTGTTATGATAGATTTCATATCTCTTTATACAATGATTTTGACCTATATGATTTTCACGTATTACAATGATAACTCTATGATTGAAGGTTTACAACTTGACCTTGATCTCCTAGTTTTCATGTTTTCAATCAGTTAGACTGATTAAAATAGTTACAATTACATTTCTTGTCCCTCAAGAGATGGATTTAAAGATAATTAAAAATATAAATATAAAACACAAGTGTTTCATCTGACCTGGAAGTCAGATCCACATTTCTTGGGATTCTAACTGTCTCTCAGATAGACTAGTGCTTGGGATGCTCTATAGTTTTTCAGGTTCCTCTGTCATCTATTCTATCAAGTTGCACTGTACTCTGCTTGTCAGGATCCTCTGTTGGTTTTTCTCTTTCAGGTTTTCTCTGTTGGGTTCCCTTATAACATTTTCGGGTTGCACTGTGTCGATGGGTTCCCTTGAACTTGTTTGTCAGGTTGCACTAAACCAGACTTTTGGTGTGGTGTACTGACAATTTTAAAACTATTTTCCTTTCATACTAATGGAAAAACATGTCTTCAATCTCCCCCTTTGACATTAGTATCAAAAATTGATATGTGCAAATACTAAAAATTTTAGTAATATACACCTATGTGTTCATCTTGTCATTTATGACTCCCGCTATGTATATGTTGGTATAGTATATGTATATACACTTATCATCTCCTTTATACATATCATTTTCCCCCTTGTATCCCATTGTATCATATCATTTTCCCCCTTTTTTGATAGTAAGGGCAAAGGTGTAATCACTTACAACTTGTCAAAAATGTGGGAGTGAGAGTTGTTCATGTCCTCCATCATCTTCTGTCATTTCTCTTGAAGGTGTTCTAGATCCATGTGCTCCAATGTTATCCTTGCGTGCATACCATAGATTTTTTCAGTGATAGACATCTCTAGGGTGGCTATCAATTTCCTTCCCATTGTCATGTGTTTCTGTAGTAGTGTAAGATTGGGTAGCAGTAGAGCTTGTAGCTCGGTTACCTCATCTCTAAACTTTGATTCTGCCTCTTGACTTTTAAGTCTCAACTTATTTGTTTCCATTACCTTTGCATAATGCAAGTGTATTGCATTTTCTATTGTTAAGAGACTTTGAGCACTAAATTTAATATTTTCATATATTTTTTTTATATGTTTTCACTATTCTCCTTAGTGAATTTCTCTAATGTGCTTAACTTTTCAACTAAGGTGATTGCTTCTGAAATAATAGGTTCTAACTCACTTACTTGCTTAGACAGCTTCACTTTTTTCTCTGCCACTTCTTGGCTGATTTTCTTATTCAATTTATATTGATACATTTTCTATGCTCATTCTTCAATTGCCTTTTCTACATCCACATTTAGTGATTAGATGATGTCGGTAAGAATGGCCAGATGATAATTGATTGATGTGTTTTGATCAATTTTTTTATCAGGTACTATCTCTTGAAGAATATCCCTTGTTGTCTCAAGTACCTAAGTTTTCTTGTCTCTTTCTTAAGCTTATCCTGGATAGATTTTCTTTGAAAAAAATTTGCATAGTTTGTTAGTGCCTCTAGATCCAATGTCCTTGGATCACAGGCTGGTATCACAATTATCTCTTCCAGTGTAACTAGATTCTTGTTCTTCTTCTTCTTCTGCTTGGAAAGTATTGTGGGGGGAATGTATGCAGTACCATAGCAAGTTCATTTTCTTGTTCTGATGTGCTTGGTGAAGGCTTTGGTGTATGTATACTTGTATCTTGCTGCTAGGTCTCTAAATTTCAGTTGGGAGTGGACGTCTCCACATCAACCTTAGCCTTATCTATAGTATTTCATTTGGTATCCTTAGGAGTGGTATCACTTTTCTTCTCTTCCTCACCTTTGTCTTTTTGTTCTCCTCATGTTTCATTTTTTTCTCCATCTGTTATAGTTTTTTCTCCATCTTTATTCTTCTCATTGGATGTGTCTTTTGGTTCCTCTTCACCCTTATCTTTGGGTATGCTTGCATCCTTGTGGGGTGATTTCTCCTTCTCTGAGATAATATTTATAGCTTTTATCAATAGAGGTATTTGTCCCGGTGTATCTTCTTGAGAATTATATGTTTTTGTGTCTTGTTCCTTGGTTTGGTCTAGGGAAACAATGACATATTTATCTTTCTTTACCTCATCTGCAGGATCTTCTCCCATAATGTCAATGATAGTATTATCAGGAAATATTTCATCTGTAGTGTCCATAGCCTTGTTAGTTGTTGTTTTCAATGCTTCTTCATTAAAATCCTCACCATCAGTTGTAATAATTTAATCTAGGCTTGGTTTATCCTGATCTTATTCATTGTGTGGCTTATCGGTAAGAATTAATTGTTGCTCGGGGCTTGTGTCCTTTTTAGGTACCTCGAGTAATTTTCTCCATTCATCCTCACTCTTCCTATCAAGCTCAATTAGATGTCCCTGTAGCACTCTGTAGGCTCTTAATTTTGGTGAGAACCTTTTGGGATGTAACTTCATCATTTCTTCAATCTCTTCCATCTTAGATTCAGGTGGCATAACAGAAACTAGTGATCTTTCCCTTATTTTCTTCTTAGAATGTAATGCAAATGTCCACCTAGCTAAGATTTTGTTTATAATTTATTTAGAAATTTTACATTCAAACTATATTGGTACATATTTTAATATGTACATTTTTGTGTTGATTTCCTCCTCTAGCTTATTTTGAACCTCGGGATCCAATTTTAGCCATTTCCTAATCTTAGGGTCTGTTATTGAACCTGAATTCATGGTAGCTACACATACCTCATTAATTATGGTAGGTAATTTATTATTAATAGGTTTTTCATCCTATTCAGTTTCCTCTATGTCTTCCTTAGTTATGATGAGTCTTCTTCTTTTTTTTGGTGCATGTTTCCCGGTTTGAGGCTTTCTCTTGTAAGTCCTCACTTGTAATTTCTTCACCAGTGATGTAGTTGTAACTTTTATTTTCTGGCTTCTAGTTCTCGATGTAGTAGTGGTCCTTGGTTTCTTTACTAGTGGTGGTGGTGGTGGTGCATCGAACTCTATGTATTCTGAGTCACTCAATTTTTCTTCTTCAATGATGGGTGACTGTCCCTCAGTGTCATCCTTTTGTTCTGAATCTTCATCATTTACCGACAACTTTTTCTTCAGTGTCTTTACCATTTTATCTTTATTTCTATCAATTTTCTTCACAACTAAGATTTTTTTATTCTTTCCTTGGCTTCCTCATAGGTTCCAAACCCAGGTTGTGACTTGTCCACTGGTTCATTTATCAATGCATCAATAGCATTGGTTGCTTGACCTATATTGACCTCATAGTCAAGAGGTGCTAACCATGTTGTTCTCAATACAGATGGTTTGATAAATGTGTTATTGGTGTCCACCATAAATAAAATGTTAGTTTTATACTTTTCTACCATTTGTTCTGGTATCCTCATTCTTTTTTGGATTCTTTCCTTAAATCTAGTGAAGTATTCATCCATAACTGATACAAATTTGTCACCTAGTGACTTGATGAATTCAATGATTTGTATGGTTAATGGTCAGCTGGTATCCTAGTTGACATTTCCTATAGATGGAAAGAATTTCTGAAAGTAGAAAAAAGTACACATTAAAATTGATCTGAACTTACATAAATTGGACTTTTTGGACCTGATTGTCACCATGTTTTCATCTAATTGCTTTAGTAGAAGCTCGGATAGATCCAATTGTAGACCTTTCTTTACAATCTTATAAGTAGTGTCAACTGCTCCACATGTTATGTTGTTTATCCTGCAGGATTGTTATATCTTATATCTTAGTACAAATGCACCGAAATTGAGTTCTGGATCGGTGATGGTGTTAACCTTCAATCCTTTGTTGTCCCATATTGCACCTGTCATCTTTTCTATCTCGAGATGAGAAGGATATTTGAGTTCCTTAGCCTTTTTGGTTATAGGATAACCTGTAACAGTATGTATCACATCTCTGGTGATTGGTTTTGGCTCATCTAGCCACATATTTTGGTCGTGCTTTCTGCTCAGCACTACCTGAATCCATTCGGTCTTAAACTCCCTCAGGAGCATTAGGGCACAAGTCAGCCCTTTGACCTCAATGTGTTTCTGTTCCTCCTTGATATTTTTTCCTATAAAAATCTTCGTGTGAGATAGATCAATGTAAATATCTCCTATCTCGGTGATCTTGCAATGTATGTAGGAACAAACATCTTCAATTAATAAAACCCTAGGTGGAATTCTAGAGAATGCACTAGCATCGTCAAATTGCGAAGCAACTTCTAGACTAATTTTATACTTAGGTTCTTCACAAGTGGAGTTCTTTATCAGATTCACCTTCTTCTCCTTAGAATTCTTTGTCTTGTTTGTATAGAAAGTGATTGCCATGATTTCACAAATTTTGGGCTTTTCCCATAAAATAAAACAGTGAGCTCGGTGATCTTTTTTACTTACTTTAACCTTCTATAGTTGTTGTTGTTGTTCAAAATCTGAATGTTGTGATTCTACTTGGAGTGTTCTGCAATCTTGTCACTCAATTTTTTTCTCTTCTCTGCTCCATTTCTTAATTGCTTTGTGAATAATGAGCTCATCCTTCACCTTATTTATAGATGATTCCCTAAGTGGAGCAATTAATGCTCTACCCACTTGTCAAGTGTCGAAGACAGATTTTCTCAGGTTATACACAAACTTTTAGGTCGAGGTAAGTGATAACTTAATTCACCTTTCACAAGTTTACCAACGGTGCTCAGGAAGTGGAAAATTCTTCAATGCATTTTACATGGTTACCGACGAGTCTTGGGTTACATTGATTAAATTGGTTTTCACATGTACACCAATGATTCTCAGTAAGCATTGACAACTTGGCTTTTGTATGTTAACCAATGCTTTTCGATATGCATTAACCGGCAAGATTGAACTTATAGAATCATAACAAGTAATATCATAGTGCATCTTTAATCATGTTGATTTGGAATTTTGACTATGTATAATGGAACTTATGTAAAGTATAACTTGGTTTAGTGCAGTTCCATACTTACTTGTTCATCTTAGGTGGGGGTGGTGATGTCACCAGATCCATTGGATAAGGTGTCACCAATTATGTTGCTTGGTCCAGCATCATCATTCTTTGTATCTTTCCTCCACATTTTGTTTCTCATCTTCCTAATATCTTCAATGGTGTTTCCATTGGCAAAGGTGTTGGTCTTTGTCATTCGGTCTCTGCAGTCCTTTCTTAGATGACCAACTTTATGATAGTGTAAACATACCATTCCGGGGTTAGTCCAGCTCCTAGACTTTCTCATGCATTTTCTCATGTAGTTTGCAACAATGTGACAAAATCTTCCACATGTTGTGCAGTTAGCTTATGTATTGTAATCCCAAACATATGAGTTACTGACTCTTTTCAGTTGATAAGCATTTTCTTTCTCTTTAGGTTTTTGTGCTTTCTTTTTCTTCTTCCTCAATTCAAAAGATGTGTTCCCATGCATTTTTCAAGTAGGACAATATGTGTCCATGTAGGTTTCCTTCTTTGGTTGTTTCACCTCAGATTTATTTTCATATGCTCTATGTCCTTTCTTGTTACATTTATAACAATTTCCTATGAATTCGGGTGTGGATTTAGGAATACCTTTTATTTTTCTCCTACAAACATTTGATGTGTGGCCTGGTTTTCCATAATTATTGCATGACTACTTTCTTGGTCTTATATTTGTATAGACATTCTTTGGATCAGCTTGGTATGGTGATTCTCCATTCTCGGAATACCCTAGTCAAGTATTGTTGTTGACTCTTCTTTGTCCATCCATAAAATCATCCATCCTTTTGGTGCTTTCTTCATCTCTCTTGATCATGTCATTGTGTTGTTTCTGAATTCTTACTACATGTTTCAATCTTTCATTTTCTTTTCTTAGCTCACCAATAGCTTCCAGCTTTCCATTCAATTCTATCTTCATTTAGTTTTCCTCTTGACTCATAAGAATAATCTAATTGGTGATCTCATGATGATGGTCAGTAAGTCTTTGTATTTTTGACTCTTTCTCTTATATCTTTTCATTAATATTCCTCCTGTCATCAGTAGCTAGTTTTCTTTCTTTCTCATCTTGTCTAGCATTATTCATAACCTCAATCATTCTTACCATATGTGTCTCTTGACTGATTTGTAGTGATTTTTCTTTTCCATCCAGATGTTGATTGATTTCATTTACGCGTGTAATGATTCCTTCAGATGTGTCTGATGTGTTTCTTGATGTAGATCCTAAAGACTCAAATAAATCAAGTATTTCTTCTTCATGATAGTTTTTTTCATTACAGTGAGATTCCATAATCTTTCTTTCATCCAGAAGTTGTCTCATCTTGACTCTATCTTCTTTATATTTCTCATAGAATATTTGTATCTCTAACTTCTAATTCTCAATACTCTTATCTAGCTTGTACCTTTCCATTGTATGATCTTTTCTCTTAAGTCTTTAAACTTTTCCAAATAAGAGATCTAGCTCTGATACCAATTTTTGGAAATAATGGAATGGTGTGTACTAGTAGCGGAGGGGTGAATCAGTAACCTCAAAACTTTTCTCACTTAACCTTAATCCTTTTAGTAATCAATTGTATTACCATCCATATATGCTATTCTATCTTTTCGAATGTTATATCAAATCATAATTCAATTAGCATGTAAAACAATCATAGAAATTTTCATGAAATGTATAAACACATGACACAAGATTTGGTAATGCAAAAAACCCCTATTAGAAGGTAAAAATTGTGAAGGGGATGAAACCTAGAAAGCTTCACTATCTGCAGAATGTAATGGGTTAGTTAAGGATTACAATTTTGATCACTTCTGATGATCTACCCTGTTAGGAGCATTATTTAGAGACTGGTTAAGGTCTACTCTATTAAGAGCTTTAGCAACACTGTTTAGTGTGCACTCGGTTAAGAGATTTACAAATGATTGTTAAATCCACCTTTCTCAAGGATTTCTTCTATTTGCTACACTTGTTATAATGTAGTCAAAAATATTCGTTGACCTGACCATATGCAATCTACAATTGTTGACTATAGATCCAATAATGATTACATGTATATTTATTACCTATTGTGATTGATCGATAGATATGTTCTGCTCGGTAGCCTTGGTTCTTGTTCTTGATAATTGATTTCATCCTTGGTTGTTCTTCTGCATAAAACTCTTAGTCTGATCCATAGATGTGCTCCTCAGCTAAAATCATCATCAGGCACATGTGTTCTAATAGATTACATATGTTTTTATACAATGATTTTGACCTATATGAGTTTCACGTATTATAATGATAACTCTATGATCAAAGATTTACAACTTGACCTTGATCTCCTAGTTTTCATGTTTTCAATCAGTTAGACTAATTAAAACAATTAGAATTACATTGCTTGTCCCTCAAGAAATGGATTTAAATCTAATTAAAAAGCTAAATATAAAACACAAGTGTTTTATCTGATGTGGAAGTCAGATCCACATTTCTCAGGATTCTAACTGTCTCTCAGTAGACTAGTGCAAGGGATTCTATGTATTATGTCAGGTTCCGCTATCATCTGTTCTGTCAGGTTGCACTGTACTTTTCTTTTCAGGCTCCTCTGTCCAGTTCCTCTGTCAGGTTTTCTCTGTCGTGTTCCCTTGTAACATTTTCAGGTTGCACTGTGTCTTCGGTTTCCCTTGAACCTAAGCCTGACTTTTTGTGTGGTGTTACCGACAGTTTCAAAACTATTTTTCCTTTCATACTAATGGAAAAAATGTCTTCAGCAATAGATTATGTAATTGAAATCTTGATTTCTTCCCATAAACCAACTCATAAGTAGCAAACCCTATTGATTTCTTTATTGTCACCCTATCTGCCCAAAGAGCCAAATTCAATTTTGAATCCCAAGCTTTCATATTATTGCTTAACATCCTCTTAATGATCTTCATTATATTTTTGTTGCTTGATTCTTCCTGACCATTTCCTTGTGGATGGCAAGGAGAAGATAATGATAGACTAATACCATAGTTATTGTGAAACTCAAAAAATTCCTTAGACCTTAAACACGTACCATTATCACATAGGAATTTACAAGAAACACCAAATCTGGTCAATATGTTTTCTGTCAAGAAATTTATGACTATCTTACTTGTAGCCTATCTTGTGGGTTTTGCTTCAACCCATTTTGTAAAATAATCTATTGCAACCAATATCTATTTATTACCTCCACTTGAAACATCTGCAATTTCTCCAATAAAGTCTTGAATGGTTCTTTTGTTTGTAGAGGGTTAAGGGGTAATGCGCCATTATATTTCAATTTTCCTGAGAACTTTTGGCATGCTTCACACTTTTTAACATATTTATAACAGTCCTTAAATTTATGTGGCCAATAATATCTAGTTTGTAGTATCTTGTGAGCAGTTTTCTTAGCTAATAAATTCCCACCACATACTCCATCATGCATTTCCTTTACAACAGACCCTGCTTGATGCATATCCAAATAGAACAAGAGAATACCATCCCTATTTTTTCTAGTACAAGTCCCCCTTAATCAATACATATCTTGCTTCTTGTAACTTTATGGTTCTTTTCTGATTATTACTTAACCCTTCCTGACATTTCATGTATTTTAGGAAGTAAACTATGTCAGTATACCATAGGCAATGATCAATGCTAGTCACTGATTCTTCTAACTTTGTTTGATTCACTTGGGCTGCGTCTAAGTTTGTCTCTTCCATGATTTTAGCCAATCCATGTCCTCTTACTAACTTAGTAATCTGAATCTCAATATCAAAGTCCTGAATTTTATTTACCCATCGTCATCTTCTTCCTGTGACCTCAGGTTGTCTAAATATATCCTTAATTGCAGCATTAGGAATATAAGAAACAATATTAGCACCCACCATATAAGGTCTAAATGATTTTATATCTTTTACCATCACATAAGCTTTCTTCTCATTGATATCATAATTCAATTTTGATGATTGAAGAGTTTTACTAAAAAAAGCTATTGGTTGTTCATATCCCTCATCATTCTTTTGCAAAAGGAGAGCAGCTATAGTATGAAAAGAATCGAATGGAAACAATTGGAATGGTTTTGAGAAATCAGGGGACTTCAAAATAGGAGCCTCCATAAAAATTTTCTTAATATTTGCAAAAGCATTCAGTGCTTCATCAATCTAATTCAAAATTGCATTCTTCTCTATAGGTTTGACAATCTCAAAAAAGTTTGGAACAAACCACCTCACAAAATTTATTTGTCCAAAGAAGGATTGAATTCCCTTAATAGTCTTGGGAATCTATATTTTATCAATGGCTTCAATCCTTTCAGGATCTATTCTTACACCATTCCATGATACGATATGTCCAAGCAATTTACCTTATGTTACTCTGAAATGACATTTCTTTGGGTTCAAAGATATCCCATACTCAAGGGCTCTTCTAAAAAATCTATTCCAAATTTTTACATTGGTCTTCTTCCTTTTTAGAATAAGTTGTGTGATAATCCTAATATATCACCATAATGACATCAATAAATTCCTCAAATGCCACATCCATGGCTCTTTGAAATGTAGCCCCAGCATTTGTGAGTCTGAATGGCATCCTAGCATAGACATATGTGCCCCAAGGTTTAGTGAATGTCATTTTATATTGTTCCTCCTCCTTAACCTTTACTTGGCTATATCCAGAAAAACCATCCATCATTGACAATAACTCATTTCCTGTCACTTTTTGCAATAATGCCTCCATATTAGGTAGGGAATAGTTATCCTTTAGTGAAGATATATTAAGATTTCTAAAGTATACACAGAGTCTGGTATCCCCATTTTTCTTTCTGACATGTACCAAATTGGAAACCCATGTGGAATGTCAAATTAGTTTTATGATATCATCATCTCTCATTTTGATTAGTTCTTCTTTCATGCTAGGAGCCAAAGTTGGGTTTATAGGTCTTTGCCTCTGTCTAAAAGGTTTTGCATTAGGACTTAAAGGTATTTCATGTTGGAACAAGTCTTCCTTGTATTCCTTAATATCATTGTAAGACCAAGTGAATACATGTCTATATTTTCTCAACAAACCAAGAATATCTGCTCTAATTTTTGGAGTCAATTTTTTACCAATAAACACTTCCCTAGGAGTTTGTTCATTTCCCAAATTTATTTTCTCCACTTCCTCAACAGTGCTATTATCAACTTTAACTTCCTTCTTAGAATCCTTGACATCAAACATTCTCTCTAGTGCTACAAAACCTTTTGGGATTTTGTTGGTTTTGAGTTGGATTACTTCTTTTCTAAACAAATTTTCCTTCCTATCTACTGTTTCAACATGGGCATTCAAATCAATAGACTGATATTCATATCTTTCTTCACATGCTAGGAAATTTATGATATCTTTGTCATCCTCAAAAACTTTCCAATTGTGAATGTTATCAGGAATTGTAGGTCTTGTCTTAATTTCTACTTGTGTGATGTCTTCATATGGGATATCATTATGCTTAACTGTTACGTTGACCATAAAATCTACAAGAATGTTATCAAACCTTTCCATCCAAGTTATAGACAAAGCATCAAAATATTCTAAGGAATCCCAAATCTCATTTCTATATTTCTTTAGTCTATAATTCTTAGCAACAAACTTATTCCTAATTTGAGATATAATCAATTAAAAATCACCATAAATAGATAAGAGTTTAATACCATGATTTTTTTCTATTCTTAGACCTAATAAGAGGGCCTCATACTCTGCAACATTATTGGTAGAATCAAATGCCAATAGAAAAGAATATTTAAAATATTTCCCATTTGGAGAAACAAAAGCCACTCCTGCCCCATTACCCTCTTTACAACATGAACCATCAAAAAACATTTTCCAAATAAGATCACTATTTTCTCTTGCACATATCTCAATAGGATTGACATTTTGGATATTATCTTTATGAATACTTACCTTAAAGTTGTCCATTTTGGTGTGGCAAAAGCATGTCGTCAAGCTTGGATCAATCTCTTCAATAATATGAGCAGATCTTGGTTCCCTGTCAATTCTCACATTCTTGTCATTCACTGGGATAAAAACGTAAGACAAATCCAATTGAGCGTTACCACCTACTAAATTAGACCATTGTCTAGATAACAAAATTCCATAACTAGGTGGAACTTCTACCATAGTAATATCAATTTTATAAGATTTTTTAGGACATTCAGGAAATTTAAATTCAACTTCTTTCATTATTCCTACGACAAGAACAGATCTATTATCCATTGCATAACATTTTCCATATGCAGTGTCAACATTCATTCCCAACCCTTTCATGACTTCATTTGGCATAATATTTAATGTTTCCCCTAGATCAATCATACAATTTCTTACCAGCTTATTATTTATCATTAAAGTCAGAAAAAATGGATCAACTTGAGAAGAATCTCTTTTAACAGCAGTTCCTAGATATATGGCTGGTGGTTCTTGATTATCTTGTTTCCTCTTACTTTCTTCCCTAGTGTCCTTAGCATCTACTAAAATTTTAATAGTTTCATTTTTTTAATTAGGATATTTCATAAGTTTATCTTGTTTTTTCCCTGATCCAAAGCTTGAGACATGAATAACCTTCACCCATAGTTAATGGCATGTCTTCCTATCCAACAAAAAGTGGATGTGAAAATGCTTTCTAAAGTAGTGCAGAATCAACAACGCAAAATAAAGCAGTCTTTTTTCCCTAATAGTCATGAGGGTTTGACATCTAATTCTATGCGGGATGATGGTGCTTTCTGCTCTAGGCAGTCGATCAACTGCATTTCTGACCAGTCCCAATGGGTAAATCACCAACGGCCTTCGACTTTGATGGAGAAACTATGCCCTTTTGCTAAATTTCATTTGGCCATGCCTCCTTATTCTGGTCCCCTGCAACATTATGGAAGGTATTTTACTTCGGTTAAAGATTTAAAAAAACAATTCTTTGTTTTCCATAGAACCAGGTATGCGCATTTTCCTTATCTTTTGGGCCTGAAGTATACACAAAATTTAGTTTCTAAAGAAGGATGTGCTGGTAGATTTCTTTTCTCTTATAGAGTTTCCCCAAAAGTTAATCCCCAATCTTTACTAACCTCTAAAAATGAATGGCAACCGGCATATATGCAGAATGCACAAAGATTTAGAAGCTTTCAACATAGGAAGAATAAGCCTAATTTATATCGACGAAATGGTAATTTTTTACTCCCCACCTTTAACCATTTTGAATCCCTCATGGAAAATAATATAGAAGATAGGGATATCTATACCCCGCCTCATCGCAGAAACACAGTTAAACCTAATAGTTTGAATATTATACCAAATCAACACCAAACCCTAAAATCCCAAATCTTAGAGAACTCTAATAAGGAAAATATCATCATTAAGGGAGAACACCGCTTTACAAAAGGATTTAGGGCTCACTATGCAGCTTCAGGTTTGTATGGGAAATGGTATGGTCTAAAAATTGAAGGGAATAAACTTAGAGCATGGTTGCTTGAATCCTTTAGAGAACAGGTAAGTATGACGATTTTAAGTGATAATTGCTTTTATGTGGAATTCAAAAATGTAGATTTAAGAAATAAATTATTATCTAAAAAGTATATTTTTTTTCGAGGGCATGCAATTAAATTTATTAAATGGAAACTAGATTTTAATAAAGACATGTTTGATGACATTTCCGTTCCTTATTAGTTTAGAATTAGAAATATGCCTGTTGAGCTTATGCACAGTAAGGTTTTATCCCAAATTGGTGATAGATTTGGGATAATTCTGGGATTAGAGCTTAATCTATTAGATTCCTCTAATGTTAATATCCTGATTCAAACAATGGACAATCTATCCTTTCCCAAGAGTTTTATATTTAAAACCAACCAAATTACATATAATCTAAGCATAGTTAAATACTATGGCAAAATCTCACAAAAAATATGGTTAAGACCTAGGACTGATATAAATAATACCTTTATAAATAATACAACAGACCGTAAAACCTTTTTAAATGTCAATTCTGATAATGTCATTAACAAGAATAATGAATGTAGGTATCTTGTATTTCCATTATCTTCTAATGGCTCTCCTATAACTTTCTTTTTAGATGGAGGAGGGTTTTCTATAAATTATCAAAATTCAACAATACTAGATCTTCAGTCTGAGACCTTAAATAATAAAATAAGCACTATTAATAAAATATCCAAACAACAGTTTGGTAAACTAACAAAAAATACGGGAACCATAATCCAAGAAGACAATGCAGTGACCAATCAATCTGTACAAGCATATAGGACTTCGGGGAAATTAAACTTAGAGCCTAAATTTAATAACATTACTAATTCCAATTTAATTAATAAAAATATGGTTTTCTCTAATTCTTCGGATGAAGAAACCAGTGATTTAGAGGATAATTATAGGAGGAAACTCAAATTGATAGAAAAAATTATAGATGTAGATAAAGATACATTAACAGAGGATATTACCTTGTACCATTTAGAGGAGAAAGAAAAATTAGCAGCTCAGGAGAAATTAAATGAACATGTCACCTTATTGACTTCGATACATAAACAGAATACCTCCACCCAGGGGGAGGGTAAAGTAGTTGAAAACAGACTTACAGAAAATATAAATTCTAATACCAATGAGGATTTTAGGGAGGATATAGAGGAATATGAAATGGAAGA
>MU223813.1:1269754-1296569 GCA_018584345.1 Thuja plicata | reverse complement strand
TATACATATATATATACATATATATATATGTATATATGTATATATGTATATATATATAGATGTATATATATATATATACACATATATATATATATTGGTTTATATGTCATAAGTATACAAATGGAAATAATATGCATTATATCGTGCAGATATATTCAATGATTATAAAAGGTACTCAAGATTATTTTTCAAAAAGTTTTATTATAATGAGAATTAAAATGTTTATTTCAGCTTTCAAAGTTTTCACAATGTTGAAAGGATTCAAATGATATTTTCAGAAAGATAACACAAATATAGGAAAAATAATAAATTACAGAAGAGGAACAGATAGAATTGCAGGAAGAAATGATAGAAGTATATTAGCGAAATTAGAAGAATTATAATGACAACAGTTACTGAGCTAATAATCAAATACATCTGTATTCTTATCTCATCCTTATTCTTAGATATATTTAGATAGGTCTTGATGTTATTGTCCTAAAGGTATGTTTTTAGATTAAATTGGAGAACAGTCATGAGATAATATTATGTTTCTGGGTAGAATAAGTCTGATTTTATGTGATGAACCGTATTACAAGTTTCTTTGCTGAACGATTCAAAAAGTATGAGAAAACTAGAGTAGATTTTATGCATAGACAAGATAAATATGGCATATATTATAAGGATTATTTCCTTTTCCAATATAAAGGGAATTTATATATGATGGAAAGCCATATGCATTTCCAGATATATTCAGACAGATCCTTTTAAATATTGTCTCAAAATCAAGATTTCAAACTGTAAGGTTTTTGTATAAAGAAAAGCCATGCAGGAATAGGTATGAAAAAGCACCAAAGTATGTTGATAGCACATATGAAGATCAAAAAGGACCTGATTCAGAGAACACTAGTTTATAACAAGAGGACTGATCAGAAGAAAGACTGTAATATGAAAATGGGGAATTGATGGATGTATTGTAAAAGTGGATGTACTTATATATTTTCTCAAAGACAAATGGATAAAATCCATAGTTTTCTGTAAATGTGGGTATGCCCTCATAATTTTGATGTAAATTTGATCTGTACTTTGGTCCCGAGCTAGACTGGAGGTTTTCTTCTCCATTCTTTCCTACCAGTGCCCGCAGTGAATGGAGTTTTGTAAATTTGTGATATATACTATTAATAAAATCTTGGCTACGGCCTTTTACTGATCAAAAAAAAAAAAATCTTGAGACATGAACGTATTGGAATTAGAAACTTTTTTACCATGATTTTTCTTGTCCATCAAGTTTATAATATTTGGGGATTTCACTGGTTCATCCCACTTCTGTGGAATTTCCTCCTTTTTTTAGTCTTGTTTTCAACCTTGAGCATCCCTGACACTTGCCCTTGATCTGGATTCACTGTTTGGTTTCTTAAGTAGTATGTGGTACAGGCTTGTTCCAATGCTACTATTTTATATGCCTCTCTTTCTTCTTCAGTCAGCCCTCTGACTTCAGGACTTTCATCGTCATCTGAAAAAACTTGTTGAGCTTGTTGATACCCCAATTTCCTATAATCTTTATTTGGCACATAATCATCACTATCCTCTACCCAAAATGGGCTAGATGACAAAGTATTTATCATAGGCCTTTCCTCACCCCTCTAATCTCCTTCTTGTAGAATGTTTTGTGCTATAAGACATTGTTCTTGTGGGTGAGGTAATCTACATATATCACACCAAGGCTCATTATCGACAAAGTGGTTATTTCTTTTCAATGGGTCATGGGTATCCATCAGTTTCTTTACTATTCTGTCATCCTTCCATTCAGTGTGACAGGGCATATCCTATAACCTATATCTGCCATTTTTCCCAAAAGGTCTATCATTTTTACTTGATTGGAAATAGCCTTTGTTTGATTGCATATTTTTTACCAAACTTATTAAATCATCCATTTTGTCCACCTCTTTGGTTTGTTTTGGGACTTTAGGGTCAAAATTTTTAGTATCATTTCTGTTATCCATTCTCCCAGTAACTATCCTATTACTTTCAATGGTTAATGCATTTTTGAAGGCCTGATGCAATGTTGTTGGGTTATGAGATCTTATCTCATAATGTGTCTTTGTATCAAAAGTTGTCAAGTAAAATGTTATCAGAAATGAATCAACAGGCCAAATATCTTTTGGGATTTTATTTAACACCCTATTAAACCTTTTATTGAAATCCTTTACACTTTCATTTTGGTTTTTCTTTATGGAAGTCAACTCGTGAGAAGCAAAAGATGGATCATTATGATCCCCGAATTCTTCCAAAAATTGATTTACAAAACTTTGCCAAAAATCAATAGATCCGTTAGGAAGATTTCTATACCATTCATCTGCACTATCCTTAAGAGACTGCACAAATAATTTCATAAGCACATCTTCGTAGGTTATTTCAGACTCATCTACAACATTTTATACATTGATGACATGTTGTTCTGCTAATTGTGTTCCATCACCAGTAAACTTAGGAATAGCAGACTTTAGATCATTAGGTATATTATTAGGATAACACACAATACCTGTAAGATCTAGTTGTCTATACCTTTCATTCACCATATACATTCTAAAATTAACCTGATTATTTGTCTGGACACCTCCATTTTGCAAGTTCTGATGATTAAATGCATTATTTTGATAATAATTGGTATGTTGACGGTCATGATTTTGATTTTTCTGTGGCATATTCTATTGGCTCTGCACATGATGCTGGTATATAGGGCTTCTGCCATTATGGTTAAAATGGGTATACCTATTTTGTGTATTATGACAGCTTTGTGTATTGTCAGACACTTTATAATTTGCATCATTTTGATCATGAACATTATAATAACTTAAATCATTTTGACTACATGTATTATGCATATTAACATGTTTAAAATTAACTGGGTCACCACGCACTTTACCATTTATTTCATCCTGCATTTGTGCATTATTACGCATGTTAAAATATTTTACCTCTCTTTTACCTTGCATATCATGGTGATTATGCACATTGTCACCTTGATTATATAAATTCTAGACATGGCTATCTAGAACTCACATGTTGAAATGGCTTTGTGCATGGATTTACAACTGACTATTTCCTATGTTATCCTGTAGATTATTATGGTGATCGCTTTGCACATTCTGATCGCTCTGCCCGTGATACATGTTTTGTGTATTTTGTGCCTATTGTTGGTCATACTGTGCGTGATGCATGCCAACCTTGCCTTACGCAATATTATAATCTTGTGCATGATGATGCTTATTATCATTCTAATTATTATGTGAGTGATTTGGGTCACTCTAAAAATGGCATGTATTACGCTGGTTATGTTGCATTTGATAATGCACATTGCATTTGTCTATTATATTATACTCCTACTTATATTGTTGGTTCATGCTATAATTATTCCTTTCATTATCATGGGCTTTCATAATCTCCAAGTTCATATTTTTGTGCATGTTTACTGCCTTCTTTTTTGCCTTGCGTACAACTTCCATACTACTGCACATGTTTAGGTTGCATAATATTCCCATGGTGTTGTGTATCACAATAATTCTACTCACTTTTGCCTTGCTTACAGTCTCCATAAGTTTGTGTATAATAATGATGATGTTGTGTGTTGTCACCTTTGGCCTGCGTACAATCTCCATAAGGATGCAAACATTTATGTTGTTCAAAGTAATGGTTGTTTTTATTATTTAAATTATTTCCATCATTATTTTCCATGCTACGTATTGAAATTTCCTCTAGCATTTGCATTAAACAATGGGTTATTATGAGTATTGTTTAATACATGCTCAGCATCCTTCTTATGCGGAGGATTATATTTTAATTCCCTTTCATTTTGGTTTATTCCTTCTCTCCCAACTCCCTCTCCTTCATTAGCTTGTTTTGATCCCCTTATACTTTCTGGAGGAGAAATGATTTCATCTCTCCGCAATAAAAAACCTTCCAGGATATCAATTGTTTGCTTTCTAAAATTCTTCATGATTTTTTTCTTATTTGGGATAAGTTCAGCAAACTCTCAGATTGCCTGTTGTATTCTGATATCAGCCTCATCGTCTTCCTCCTCACTTTGGTAGTTGCATTGATTTGTGTTTGAATAGAAATGATTTCTATTATTTTTATTGCTGCTTTGACTACTTCTTCTATGTTGAGGATCTTTGTTCTCATATTGTATGTCCAGAAATTATTTAAAACCAATAGATATCATCTCTAGATTAGAATTCTTGAGTCTCCTTGGCCTAGTCTTGAAATCCAATTCAATATGATTGTCTGGTTCTTTGTGCAGAGATCTTCTTCCCCGCATATATTTTATCACTTTGTAATTCTCACTGAAACTTAATTATAGATTTTCCACCACACTTTTGTGAGGAAATATAATAACTGTTCTGAGTTCTTACTTCCCAGTTGAGTCTAACCAAACTGTCACAATTCACAATCTTAACCAGGAATTTCGAAAATATATTTCACAGATAACTTATCCCCAGAAGAGTCACCAATTTGTTGGGGCTCAAAAATGATGGATCTAATATCCAATTGTTTTCACCAACTAAAGAATTCAACCATGATTTTGATTTGAATCCATGCAATTTAGGTTAGTAAACCAAGGCTGGTAGGCCCAAATCTAAAACTTCAAACTATTCTAAATTATGAAATTTGCTCAAAAGATCAATAATCTATATTGTATCAAATATAATTATCAAAAAATATTTAAAATAAAAGTATAATAATATAAAAATGAATTAAATATTAGTAAACTCTAAAAATATAACTCAAAAACAACAATTTCCATCAAATGATGAGATAATTAAGTAGCCTGACCAATCAAATTTAGTTCATAACTAAGTTCATTTGGAGAATAATAAAAAACTTTACACCTCCCCTAAAATAATTCCTTTTTAGAAAATAAATATTTTTAGTGAAATATTCTTATAACATAAACACTTATTCTCTCAAAATAATCAACCCCTATAATATTTTCAAGCATTGATGCAGGGTAACAATATTAAAAAATACATTAATGAAGCAAGATTGAAAAATAAACTAGTCAACGTATATTAATGTATTAATCAAGATATAATTAGTGTATCTTAAGATTTTTATAATTTTTAAAATAAAACCCTAATTAATTGTGTATTTCCATAAATTAAATGCATAGTTAAAAATAATATGCTTCTTTCAAAAACCTAAAATAAAGGACATAGATCACCATAGTAAGTATCTACAATATGAACATAAGGTGAAAAACATACATTTCAAATATAATAAGAGAAAAAAAAAGGTTCAGTTATATTTATTCACCCTAATGATTGATTTCCAAAATTACTATAGGGTAAAACATTCTAAGTATATCTTTTGTCCTTAACCCATATTCTCAAGGAATACAATAGAAAAATTGGTTAGGAAGGGGGGAATGTGTAGTTAGGTAGTTAAGGGTTGGCTTGAGAGGTCAAGTGTTCAACTCCCGATCGCCACCCTTTTGTTCAAAAATAAATATTTTACTTTAAATCTTTTTCTTTTTCTTTTCAAGTAGGTAATATTTAATTACTGGAGTAAGCATTTTGAAATCTTCTAATACTAAAATTTACTCTAAATAATTATTGACACTTTCAAAAGAATATATATTTTCCTAATTAAAAATAAAATTTTACTCTATAATAGATTACATTTGCTTGACAAGGGTAAACATATTTTATGTTGAAAAATATAAGGAGTATAGTTTCTTTAAAAAATACTACTAGATAATCAAATAATTTAGCCATAGAAGATACTTCCCTATCAAATTTGAGCCTGCAAATTTAGGTGTCAATAGTGGCTCCAATTGGGGACGTGTGTCCATAACTGGACACAGTGAGAATCTTGTTATCTCTAGGAGAAGTAGACAAATAGTAAGAAAGGGAAAAATTAAACTGAAAGAACTAAATGATTTACAATTTTAGAAGATACTTCATGTTTAGAGAGAAGAAAGGTTTTAGGTACTGACCGTGGGTTGGAAATTCCAAAACAATCTCATCAATGTCTTGTAAATAGTAAGAATTATCCCATGCTTTTGATGCAATCATATAAGGGTCCTAACCACAAGGCATCAAACTTACCATTCTTCCCTTTATCCTTATCTTTCACGTTTCATTTCCATACCCAATCGCCTTGCTTGAATGATCTATTCAAAGCCTTTTTATAATAAAGTTTCTTGACTTCTTGTTGTTGCCTAAAATTGCTTTCTTGATATTCCCTTCTAATCTCGTCTAATTCTACCAATTGATTCATTATGTCCTCCATAAATTTTATATCTTCTAATTCTTATCCCTGGACAAATACAAATTTATAGACTAGAAATTGTTGTAGATAATGGAAGTGTGTACTGAGAGGGGAGGGATAAATCAGTACCCTCTAGAATTTTCTCACTTAAACTTAATCCTTTTAGTAATCAATTGTATTACCATCCATATATGTTATTCTATCTTTATGTATGTTATATTAAATCATAATTCAATTAGCATGTAAAAAATTCATAGAACTATTCATGAAATGTATAGACACATGACACAAGATTTGGTAACACAGAAAACCCCTGTTAGAAGGTAAAAATTGTGGTGGGGATGAAACACACAAAGCTTCACTATCATCAGAATGGAAGGGGTCGATTAAGGCTTACAATTTTGATCACTTATGATGATCTACCCTGTTAGGAGTATTATGTAGAGATTGGTTAAGGTCTACTCTGTTAAGAGCTTTAGGAACATTGTTTAGTGTGCACTCGGTTAAGAGATTTACAAATGATTGTTAAATCCACCTTTCTCAAGTATTTCTTGTATTTTCTACACTTGTTAGGATGTATTCAAAAATATTCATTGACCTGAGCATATGCAATCTACAAATTCTGATTACAGATCCAATAAATATTACATGTATATTTATCACCTATTGTTATTGATCAATACCTTTGGTCTTCTTAGTAGCCTTGGTTCTTGTTCTTGATAACTGATTTCATCCTGGGTTGTTCTTCTGCATAAAACTCTTAGTCTGATCCATAGATGTTCTCCTTGGCTACAATTACCATAACACACATGTGTTCTGATAGATTACATATCTATTTATACAATGATTTTGACCTATATGAGTTTCACGTATTACAATTATAACTCTATGATCGAAGGTTTACAACTTGATCTTGATCTGCTAGTTTTCATGTTTTCAATCAGTTAGACTAATTAAAATAATTACAACTACATTTCTTGTCCCTCAAGAAATGGATTTAAAGATAATTAAAAATATAAATATAAAACACAAGTGTTTTATCTCACCTGGAAGTCAGATCCATATTTCTTGGGATTCTAACTATCTCTCAATAGACTAGTCCTTGGGATGCTCTATAGTCTATCAGGTTCCTTTGTCATGTGTTCTATCAGGTTGTACTAAACTCAGCTTGTCGGGTTCCTCTGTTAGGTTTTGTCTTTCGGGTTCCCTTATAACATTTTTGGGTTGCACTGTGTCGTCGGGTTCCCTTGAACGTGTCTTTTGGGTTGCATTAAACCTGACTTTCAGTGTGGTGTTGCCGATGATTTTAAAACTATTTTTCCTTTCATACTAATGTAAAAACATGTCTTCAATCTCCCCCTTTGACATTAGTATCAAAAATTGATATGTGCAAATACTAAAATGTTTAGTAATGTACATCTATGTGTTCACCTTGTCATTTATGACTCCCCCTATGTATATGTTGTTATAGTATATGTATATACACTTATCATCTCCTTTATACATATCATTTTCCCCCTTGTATCCCCTTGTATCATATCATTTTCCCCCTTTTTGATAGTAAGGGCAAAGGTGTAATCACTTACAACTTGTCAAAAATCTGGGAGTGAGAGTTGTCCATGTCCTCCATCATCTTCTCCCATTTCTCTTGAAGTTTTTCTAGAGCCATGTGCTCCAATGTGATCCTTGGGTGCATATCATAGATGCTATCGATGACAAACATCTTTGGGGTGGCTATTAATTGCCTTTCCATTGTCATGGTTTTTGCAGTAGTGTAAGATTGGCTAGCAGTAGAGCCTGTAGCTCGGTTACCTAATCTCTAAACTTTGATTCTGCCTCTTGAATTTGAAGTCTCAACTTCTTTGATTCCATTACCTCCTTATAATGCAAGTGTATTGCATTGTTTGTTGTTGAGAGACTTTGAGCACTAAATGTAAGATCTACATCTATTTTTGATATATTTTCACTATTCTCCTTAGTGAATTTCTCTAATGTGCTTAACTTTGAACTAAGGTGATTGCTTCTGAAATGATAGGTTCTAACTCACTTACTTGTTCAATTAGCTTCACCTTGTTCTCTGCCACTTATTGGCTTATTTTCTTAGTAAATTTATATTGATTCTTTTCCTCTGCCTATTCTTCAATTGTCTTTTCTACATCCACATTTTTTGATTGGATAGCGTTAGTAAGAATGGCCAGTTGATCAATGATTGATGTGTTTTGATCAATTTTTGTATCAGGTATTATCTATTGAAGAATATCCCTTGTTGTCTCAAGTACCTGACTATCCTTTATCTCTTTCTTAAGCTTATCCTAGATAGATTTTCTTTGACAAAGTTTTGCATAGTTTCTTAGTCCCTCTAGATCCAATGTCCTTGGATCATAGGCTGGTATCTAAATTATCTCTTCTAGTATAACTGGATTCTTCTTCTTCTTCTTCTTCTTGGAAAGTGTTGTGGAGGGACCTATATTTAGTATCATATCAATTTCCTTTTCTTAGTCTTATGTTCTTGGTGAAGGCTTTGGCGTATGTGTACCTGTATCCTGCTGCTAGGTCTATACCTGTCAGTTGGGAGTGGACATCTCCACATCAACCTTAGCCTTATCTGCAGTATTTCCTTTGGTATCCTTAGGAGTGGTATCACTTTGATTCTCTTCCTAACCTTTTTATATTTTTTCTCCTCCTATTTCCTTTTTTTTTTCCATCTATTATAGTTTTTTCTCCATCTTTATTCTACTCATCAGATGTTACTTTTGGTTCCTCTTCACCCTTATCTTCGGGTATGCTTGCATCCTTGTCAGATGATTTCTCCTTCTCTAAGATAATATTGATAGCTTTTATCAATAGAGGTATTTTTCCCAGTGTATCTACTTGAGAAGTATCTTTTGTTGTGTCTTATTCCTTGATTTAGTCTGGGGCAACAGTGACATCTTCATATTTCTTTACCTCATCTATAGGATCTTCTCCCGTAATGTCAATGATAGTATTATCGGGGAATGTTTCATCTACAGTGTCCATATCCTTGTTAGCTATTGTTTTCAATTCTCCTTCATTAAAATCCTCACCATCAAATATAAGAATGTGCTCTGGGCTCAGCTTAGCCTGATCATCTTCATTGTGTGGCTTATCGATAAGAGATAATTGTGGCTCGAGACTTGTGTCCTTTTTAGGTACCTCGAGTATTTTTCTCCATTCATCCTTACTCTTCCTATCAAGCTCAATTAGATGTCCTTGTAGCACTTTGTAGACTCTTAATTTTTGTGAGAACCTTTTGGAATGTAACTTCATCATTTCTTCAATCTCTTCCATCTTAGATTCAGGTGGCATAATAGAAACTAGGGCTCTTTCCCTTGTTTGTTTCTCAGAACATAATACAAATGTCCATCTTGCTGAGATTCAATTAAGAATTTATTTAGGAATTTTACCTTTAAACTATATTGGTACGTATTTGAATAAGCACATTATTATAACAATTGCCTCCTCTAGCTTATTCTAATCCTCAGGATCTAGTGTTAGCCATTTCCTAATCTTAGGGTCTGTTATTAAACCTGACTTGATGGTAGCTACACATACCTCATCAATTGTGGTAGGTAATTTATTCTTATCAATTTGTTCATCCTATTCAGTGTCCTCTATGTCTTCCTTAGTTCTAATGAGTCTTCTTTTTGTTGGTGCCTTTTTCCCAGTTTGAGGCTTTCTCTTGTAAGTCCTCACTTGTCCTTTCTTCACCGGTGATGTAGTTGCAACTTTTGTTGTCTGAATTCTAGTCCTCGATGCAGCAATGGTCCTTGGTTTCTTTACTGCTGGTGGTGGTGGTGCATCGGACTTTGTGGATTCTGATTCACTCAATTTCTCTTCTTCACAGATGGGTGACTGTCCCTCGGTGTCATCCTTTTGTTCTGACTCTTCATCATTACCGACAACTTTTTCTTCAGTGTCTTTACCATTTTCTCTTTCTTTCTATCAATTTTCTTCACAACTAAGCCTATTTTTATTCTTTCCTTGGCTTCCTCATAGGTTCCAAACCTAGGTTGTGACTTTTCCACTGGTTCATTTATCAATGATTCAATAGCATTGGTTGCTTGATCTATGTTGACCTCGTAGTCAAGAGGTGCTAACCATGTTGTTCTTGGTATAGCTGGTTTTATAAATGTGGTATCGGTGTCCAACATAAATAAAATGTCAATTTTATACTTTTCTACCAGTTGTTCTGGTATCCTCATTCTTTTCTGCATTCTTTCCTTAAATCTAGTGAAGTATTCATCCATAACTGATACAAAGTTGTCACCTAGTGACTTGATGAATTCACTGATTTGTATGGTCACTGGTCGGGTGGTATCCTAGTTGACATTTCCTATAGATGGAAAGAAGTTTTGAAAGTAGAAAAATGTACACATTAAAAGTGATTTGAACTTACATGAATTGGACTTTGTGGACCTGATTGTCCCCATGTTTTTATCCAACTATTTCAGTAGAAGCTTGGATAGATCCAATTGTAGACCTTTCTTTACAATCTTATAAGCAGTGTCAACTACTCCACATGCTATTTTGTGTATCCTGCTAGATTGGTATATCTTGTATCCTCGTACACATGCACCAAACTTAGTTCTAGATCAGTGATTGTGTTAACCTTCAATCCTCTATTATCCCATAATGCACCTGTCATCTTTTCTATCTCAGGACGAGAAGGATGTTTGAGTGCCTTGGCCTTGTTAGTTATAGGATAACTGGTAAGAGTGTGTATCACATCTTTGGTGATCGGTTTTGGCTCATCTAGCCACATCTTTCTTTCGTGCACTCTTCTCAGCACTACCTGAATCCATTCAGTCTTAAACTCCCTTGGGAACATTAGGGCACATATCAGCCCTTTGACCTTGATGTGTTTGTGTTCCTCCTTGATAGTTTCTCTTATACAAAGCTTCTTGTAAGATTGATAAATCTCAAAATATCCTATCTTGGCGATCTTACAATGTATGTAGGAATGGACATCTTCAATTAATAAAACCCTAGGTGGAATTCTGGAGAATGCACCAGCGTCATCGGGTTATGAAGCAACCTCTAGAAAGATTTTATACTTAGGTTCTTCATAAGTGGAGTTCTTTATCAGAATCACCTTCTTCTCCTTAGCATTCTTTATCTTGGTTGTACAGGAAGTGGTCACCATGATTTCACAAATTTTGGGATTTTCCCATAAAATAAAACAATGAGCTCAGTGATCTTTGTTACTTACTTTAACCTTCTGTAGTTGTTTTTGTTCGCAATATGAATGTCATGAATCTTCTTGGAGTGCTCTGTAATCTGGTTGCTCTATTTTTTGCTCTGATCCATTTCTTAATTTATTTGTGAATAATGAGCTCATATGTTTCCTTATTTATAGATGATGCCCTAAGTGGAGCAATTAATGCTCTACCCACTTGTCGGTTGTCGAAGATAGAGTTTCTCGGGTTACACACAAACTTTTGGCTCACGATAAGTGATAACTTACTTGACCTTTCACATGTTTACCGACGGTGATCAGGAAGTGGCAAAGTCTTCAATGCATTTTACATGATTATCGACGAGTCTCAGGTTACACATGTACAATAATGATTCTTGGTAAGCATTGACAACTTGGATTTTGTATGTTAACCGATGCTTTTCGGTATGCATTAACCGATGAGATTGAATTTATAGAATCATAATAAGTATTACCATAGTGCATCTTTAATCATGTTGATTTTTCATCTTAACTATGTATAATAGAATTGATGTAAAGTATAACTTGGTTTAGTGCAGTTCCATACTTACTTGTTCATCTTAGGTGGGGGTGGTGATGTCACCAGATCCATTGGATAAGGTGTCACCAATTGTGTTTCTTGGTCTAGCATCATCAGTGTTTGTAGCTTTCCTCCACATTTTGTTTCTCATCTTCCTAATGTCTTCAATGGTTTTTCCATTAGCAAAGGTGCTTGTCTCTGTCATTCAGTCTCTGTAATCCTTGCTTACATGAACAACTTTATGACTATGTAAACATGCCATTCTGGGGTTAGTCTGGCTCCTAGACTTTCTCATCCATTTTCTCATGCATTTTTCAACAATGTGACCAAATCTTCCACATGATGTGTAGTTATCTTTTGTATTGTAATCCCAAACATATGAGTTACCGACTATTTTTAGTTGATAAGCATTTTCTTGCTCTTTAGGCTTCCATGCTTGCTTTTTCTTCTTCCTACGTTCAAGAGATGTGTGCTCGTGCATTTTTCAAGTAGGAAAATATTTGTCCAAGTAGGTTTCCTTATTTGGTTGTTTCACCTCAGATTTACATTCATATGCTCTATGTCCATTCTTGTTAAATTTATAACAATTTCCTATGAATGACGGTGTGGATTTAGGAATAACTTTTGTTTTTCTCCTGCAAACATTTCATGTATGGCCTGGTTTTCCATAGTGATTGCATGACTTCTTTCTTAGTCTTGGATTTGTGTAGAAATTCTTTGGATTAGCTTTCTATGGTGATTCTCCATTCTCAGTATACCCTAGTCTAGTTTTTTTGTTAACTCTTCTTTGTCCATCCAAAAAATCATCCATCCTTTTGGTGCTTTCTTCATCTCTCTTGATCATGTCATTGTGTTGTTGCTGAATTCTTACTTCATGTTTTAGTCTTTCATTTTATTCTCTTATCTCACCAATAGCTTCTAGTTTTCCATTCAGTGCTATGTTCATTTGGCTTGCCTCCTAATTCATAAGAATAATCTTATTGGTGATCTCATTGTGATTTTCAGTAAGTCTTTGTATTTCTGACTCTTTCTCTTGTAGATTTTCAGTAATCTTCCTCCTGTCATCAATAGCTAGTGTTCTTTCTTTCTCATCTTGTCTATCATTATTCATAACCTCAATCATTCTTACCATCTGTGTCTCTTGATTGATTTTTAGTGATTTTACTTGTCCAACGAGATGTTGATTGATTTCATTTAGGCTTGTAATGCTTCCTTTAGATGTTTCTAATGTGTTTCTTGATGTTGATCCTGAAGACTCAAATAAATCAGGTATCTCTTCTTCATGATAGTCTATTTCATTATAGCAAGATGTCATAATATTTCTTTCATCCAGCAATTGTCTCATCTTGACTCTAGCTTCTTTATATTTCTCATAAAAGATCTATATCTCTAACTTATGATTCTCAATACTCTTGTCTAGCTTGTACCTTTCCATTTTATGATATGTTCTCTTAAGTCTTTAAACTTTTCCAAATAAGAGATCTATCTCTGATACCAATTGTTGGAAATAATAGAATGGTGTGTACTGAGAGAGGAGGGGTGAATCAGTACCCTCAAAAATTTTCTCACTTAACCTTAATCCTTTTAGTAATCAATTGTATTACCATCCATAGTTGTTATTCTATCTTTGTGTATGTTATATCAAATCATAATTCAATTAGCATGTAAAACATCATTGAAACATTCATGAAATGTATAGACACATGACACAAGATTTGGTAACCCAGAAAACCCATGTTAGAAGGTAAAAATTGTGGAGGGGATGAAACCCACAAAGCTTCACTATATGTAGAATGGAAGGGGCCAGTTAAGGCTTACAATTTTGATCACTTTTGATGATCTACCCTGTTAGGAGTATTATGTAGAGACTGGTTAAGGTCTACTCTCTTAAGACCTTTAGCGACACTGTTTAGTGTGCACTCAGTTAAGAGATTTACAAAGGATTGTTAAATACAACTTTCTCAATGATTTCTTTTATTTTCTACACTTTTTAGAATGTAGTCAAAAATATTCATTGACCTAAGCATATGCAATCTAAAAATGTTAATTACAGATCCAATAAAGATTACAGGTATATTTATCGCCTATTGTGATTGATCAATACCTATGTTCTTCTCGGTAGCCTTAGTTCTTGTTCTTGATAACTAATTTAATCCTTGGATGTTCTTCTTTATAAAACTCTTAGTCTAATCCATAGATATGCTCCTCAGCTACAAACATCATCACACACAGGTGTTCTGATAGATTATGTTAGGGTTTTTTCTTGCAAGGCCTCTAAAAATGCTTGAATACTTAAATAACTCTATGACTCCCAATGCCTTTTGATACTCTGACTCAAGCAAGAGAAAACACTAATTGATGAGGTATTTTGATAACACTAGGGATACCTATTATCACCTCCTTTTTTGAGATCCACTGACTCAGGCAGGTTTTACCAATGATTGATTACTAACTTGATAGTATCTTTAGAGTGGATTTTACTTATGTGCTAAATGCTCTGTTCCTATAAGGATACATAGATGACTATGCAAATAACTATGATTATTCTGAGGAAGAGCTTAACAATCCAAATCATTATCTTGATGATGACAGACAGCAACATAATAAGGAATTTCTTCTTTCTTTCCTTTTACAATTCTTATGAATTTAGGAGGAATAACCTATTTGATTTTCTCTTTAAGAAATCAACAAACTCCAACTGTAAACTCTGTGAGTACAATTGATTTTAAATATATGCTCTGAAGGTAATTGATTTTGAATAGTTTTAAATATTTTGGATGATGATGGATTACTAAACTAGCTCTAGACCAGTGCCTATCCTTGGGCTATAGAGTCAAGAGATATAAATCCATAGAAAATACACAAACAAAAGTATTGTAAGATGCCTTACAACCTACATACAACTCAGGTAAAGTGCCTTACAAATTACCCTATCACTCCCACAATGTTATATCAAATCCTCAATTACTGTTGTACTCTCTGAAACTACTCACAAAGTTTAATTCTCCCCTTAGAAGAAACTTGTAAATGATTAGATAGCTACCTTCTAGCCAACATGCTTAATATTCCTTACAAATCAAACATAAAAGAGTACACTCAATAAGAAAAGAGACAATAACAATATGGAATAAAGCTACCTTGTATTTTATTCATCAATTTCTGCTTCAATACATATCAAGGCTAAATGCTCAAAAAACACAGACTGAAATCTAGAAGTCTGGCTTGCCAATATATTTCATCTCTTTCAAAATTATTACATTTGATTTATATATAGGTCTTAAACCATCTTGGAATCCTTAAGGAAAGGATGCAACAAGCTTCAGATGGTTTAAGGAACCTAACCCTAAAAAAGCATAGAAAAGACAAAAAACAAGAATTTTCAGGCGGTGGGAAGACAAGAATAAAGGATGAAATCTGATCTTCTTTTGTCTTCACATGAATTTTGGCACCTTTGTCTGATAGTGTTCAGGATAGCATCTAATATTTGTATTGAGACCAAGTGACCTCAATTTAAGGCTAACCTACACTTGTCCTTTATGATTACTAACCTCCTTGTGCTCAATGATCAGGTGACAAGTGTTCCTTTCTATTCTTCATCCAGGACCTCTTCTTCTATTTCAACAGGCTTCTTTTTCTTCAGTTTTATCTTCAAATCCCATGCTATCACATCCTCCTCTATAGGCCAATCAAATTTCTGGATACTCTGCAATTGTGCTTTCTATCTTTCCCATCTGACATCAGTTATGCCTTTGACATCCACTAAGAATTTAATAATGTCAGTCTCTACTTTAAAAGCTTCATCCAAAATATTATTACAACCTTCCATATCAAGATCAGAATCTATCATAAATGCCTCTTTACTAGGCAGTCTGCTATCAAATTCATTTCTCCAGGCCTCCAAGGCCTTAATCTAGTCATCTTCTCCCTCAAGTGGAGGAATGAATCTATTGAAACTTGGTCCAAATAGGCTCATCTTTGCCTCTATCTGATTTAATTTACCTTTGAAGAAGGGTAAATTCACATTTATTTTCTTGATCTCATCCTCTACCTCGGTCACAATCTCTGGCAGATCTGGCCTATGTGGTTGTAAATAAGCCAACCTCTCAAATAGTTGTATCCAGGAAGACCATGTTGTGAAAAAAGGAGTCAAAATGGAGATGTACCCTGTCACCTCAACATGTAAAGTAGGTAATTTATTATATGCATTTAGGATTATATCAGTTTTATCTTTTAAGATAACAATCCTATGTTGAAGTATATTCAACAATGCATTTATGGCAATCTCATTATCTTTCTTAGCCATATCATCTATTTTTACTTCTTCCCTATTTCAACCTTTTCCTCTCTATGTGGAGGCAATTCTAAGGGTACATATACCACTTCTAGCTTTTCCAACAATTGTTTAGTCAATTCAGCAATTACCTTATCTTGCTGATGAATCTTGATGTGGCATAGTTCTCTATCCTTAGCCAGGGCACTAGCCTCCTCTATCAAGACACCACATTTCTCAGACAATTGCTTTATCTTATCTTCATTCAAATGTGCCCAGTGTGTCATTATTTAGGAAATATCCAGATCACCTGTGTTTTGAATTGTCCATACCATTTGGTTTCCCACCATGCTCTCTTGAATATTCAACAATTGAGGCTACTGGTCTTTAGGACATAGACTCCACATGGTAAATGCTTGGGAATTTGGACTATATCAGAATCCCTTGATCATATCACCAATTTGGATCTCAGTAGTCATTTTTAAATATGATTTCTTTCTTATTTGATTTATTATAAATGTTGAGGCTAAATCCCAGCCTTCAGCAAGAAACATGCCACTTTCCAACACTAAATTTTTTGGCTTCTTCAGGATTGATGTCTTCAGTTTCAGGATCATATGTTTGTAGAGCTAAGAGAGCCTCATTTGTCACTGCTTCTTCACCAGCTATTCTCAATTGCTCTCTGATTTGTTCTTCTTTCTCCATCTAAGGAAATCTTTGAATTCATTAGTTTTAATGAAATTATCATCTTTCAGGAACTATTGTTGATGGATCAATCTCTCATCTATACATGTTCTAAGGGGAAACTTTATGCCTTCTTCTACCTCTTGCTTCAGTTTCTTTCCTTTCCTTATTTCCTTTCTCAAATTATGATCATATACTCTATTACCTAGAACAAGAGCACTTATTCTATCCTTTTTTCTCTCCTTTCTCATGTAAGTCTTATCATGAGATGTCTGACCAAGATCAACTTTTTGCCTCTTGGTAGCAGGCTCATTTATATCATCAGGCTGAGAAAATTCAGTCAAGTTTATAATATGTCCCTCTTCTCCTTGTGCCTGAACTACTTCTATAACATTTTGTTGTGGTTGATCCATATGAGGTGGGCTATCATATTCCTCTTCACTCTCATCTTCATATTTAGACTCTGAATATTTAGGTTCTTGTCCTCTCTTTTTTATATCTAGGCATCTTTCCAACTGTTCACAGAGTGTGTAAAAGTTGTGCAGCATAGCTTTGATTTTATCAAAATATGGAAAATTAGGGTAAAATCCTCCAAATGCTACTCCTTTTATTTTTATCTATTTTTCTAAATTCAACAGCTCTTGGATTTTTTCTCTTCTATCTCTCACTTATCCTTTATCAATTATATTCCTAGTTGCATCCTCCTCCACACAATCACCATGCACATATGTATTTAGTATGGTAGGAGTTAGGAGTTTCTTAGCTCCTGTAATGAATCCCTTTGGATCGATATATCTATACAGTTCTACTTCCATCTTACAAATTTCCAACCATTTACTTACTAAATCAATAGCACCTTTGCCAATTGTAAATTGAAAGATCTTGAACTGCCTAGGGATTAATGTTCCCTTCCTATGTGGTGCAAAGTATTCATTATCAATTAACAAAAGCTGCCAAATAAATTTCATTGTTGCAACTCTTGATGGTACATGATATGGTAGGACATGGGGGGATGTGAGCATCCATACACTGATCATAGTGAAATTCTCCTCTAAATAAAAGTCTCCCCAATTGTGGTCACCTTCCCACTTGTAACCATACTCACATGGTCTTAGCAATTGTAACACCTTCACTGGAAGTCTAGTTTTGTTGACACCTTTTGTTGACACCACTTTTTTACCGATATTGGAACAAATATTCTCCCATAGCACCTTACCCTTCTTTGTGCATTGAAGATAATTCAAGAACTTTGAAACTGAATAATCACCCTGAAATTGATAAAAACTTTACTGAATTAACAATTCTTTCTTCTTAAATATAGAAAACCTAGAGAATTTTCTGCTCTGAAATTTTGGATGCATGATGAATAAAAATAAACCTAAGATCATCCCTTTATGGTAATTTCACAAAGTACTTAGCTCATTATTGAGGAATCCATCAATTCTGCCCTCAAGTTTACATGTTGTGGTATTAATCTAAATCCTAGTCATAGCTCATGAATGTGACAGGAAATTGAATTCAAATGAGTACATTTTAGAAAAAACCCTTATAAAACTCAAACAGAATCACATTTTGATATGATTGGCTCTTTATCAGACATCTTAGCTACCCTTTTCACATATTCATTAATCCTCTGCATTCCTATTAGATGATAAATCTCCATATTATCATGTCAGCAACTGCCATTTACTTTTTTCTCATCATAACTATCACTCTTCATATCTGGCGACCTAGAGACTACGCATTGTCTCCTTGTCGTTGATCAAATCTCTTAACTCTAATTTCTTCTGGAGATCTAGTGACAGCATGATTTTTCTTTACCTTGGCTTAACTGTAGTTTATTCCTGGCGATTACGCGACTAAAAGAATCCAAGTCGCTAGAAGAATAGCCTATCTCTGAGTTTATTTGGAGACCCCGCGACTATGCTTACTTTTCCATTTGTTGAACTCTAATCGCTAAGTCTCTGAATGCTTCTTTTCTTTTAGGAGACCTCACAACAACCCTTAGTCGCTTAATCACTGAATAAAACTGCTCTTTAATATTTCCTTTGGAGACTCAGCGACAAAGCCTATGAATCTTTATTTTATCATTTTAAATTCAATTGGGAGACTATGTGATTAAAGCTTAATCTCATTATCGTGAGAACATTTTTACTTTGTGAAAATTCTATAGAGACTCAATGACTACCATTGATCTTATCATATTCTTCATCTGACAGCTCCGTCATGTCACTGAATACATTCTTGAAACCCTAAAACATCTGGAGACTACGCAACCATAGTAAAATATATACCTTTACATCTTTTGTCTCTTAATTGCCAGATAATACTTTTCCACTTGGAGACCAAGCAACTGAAGCTTTTTTCTTTATTCATTTTGGACACGTGTCTCATCTTTACTTGTTTGTCTCTGAGTCGCTGAAAGGATGCTGACTTATCAAATTTAACCAGCGACTTCCCGACCACCATATTTTTCATTTAATCTTTAGTTTTTTGCCAAGTCTCTAAACCTTTTACTTAATTGACCTTTTATCTTGAGACATGGCGATTGAAGCCTTTTAACTCATCATTAACTGTGTTCTGATTTGGAGACTCCGTGACTGAAGGAATCACTAAGTCTCGTGATAATCTACTGACTGCAGGATATATTGTGTGACATCATGACTTAACCCTTTTGTCTCCATGTCGCCAGATCACATTTTCTCCATTGGGAGACTTCACAATAAAGGCTTATCGCTAAATCTCATGACTTATAAGGTATATTCTTTTCTTTTCAGAGACATCCTGACTAAAGAAAATTTCTAAGTCTCTTTATAAAATAGAATATTTGTTAAACATTTGGAGACTGGGTGACTAATCTTAAAAAGACCATGATTTATTACATGACTTTGGCTTCCAAAAGGTAACTCAAAAATTTAAACCTGATTGACATATCTAGGGTTTTTTGATAGTTTTTCATATAATGGAGCCTAAGATAGGGTTTTTACCATTTCTCTGGATTTTGACATAAAAGCATGGAACTTTCTCAGGGACCTTGTAGCTTTGGACCCATTTTCAGTTATTGCGCACTTCTTAGTCATGAAGATATCAAAAAAAAATTTAGGGTAAACACCAGAACTGGGAATACAACCAACAGATTAGATATCTATTTATACAATGATTTTGACATATATGATTTTCACGTATTACAATGATAACTCTATGATCGAAGGTTTACAACTTGACCTTGATCTCCTAGTTTTTCATGTTTTCAATCAATTAGACTGATTTAAAACAATTACAATTGCATTGCTTATCTCTCAAGAAATGGATTTAAAGCTAATTAAAAAGCTAAATATAAAACACAAGTGTTTTATCTAACGTGGAAGTCAGATCCACATATCTCAGGATTCTAGCTGTCTCTTGGTAGACTGGTGCTCGGGATGCTATGTAGTCTATCAAGTTCCTTTGTCATATGTTCTATCGGGTTGCACTCTACTTTTCTTTTTGGTTTTTCTCTGTCAGGTTTTCTCTTTCGGGTTCCCTTGTAACATTTTTTAGGTTGCACTATGTCGTCGAGCTCCCTTGAACCTGTTTGTCGAGTTGCACTAAACTTGACTTTTCATGTGGTGTTACCGACGGTTTCAAAACTATTTTTCCTTTCATACTAATGGCAAGACATGTCTTCAGCAATAGATTATTTAGTGGCAATCTTTCTTTCTTCCCATAAACCAACTCATAAGGGCAAACCCTATTGATTTCTTTATTGTCACCCTATCTTCCCAAAGAGCCAAAATCAATTTTGAATCCCAGGCTTTCTTATTATTGCTTAACATCCTCTTAAAGATCTTCATTTTTTTTTGTTGCTCAATTTTGCCTGACCATTTCCTTGGGGATAATAAGGAGAAGAATATGATAGACTAATACCATAGTTATTTCAAAACTTAGAAAATTCCTTAGACCTGAAACACATACCATTGTCACATAGGACTTTACAAGGAACACCAAATCTGGTCAATATGTTTTCTGTCAAGAACTTTATGACTATCTTACTTGTAGCCTGTCTTGTGGGTATGGCTTCAACCCATTTTGTAAATTAATCTATTGCAACCAATATTCATTTATGACCTCCACTTGAAACATCTGCAATTTCTCCAATAAATTCTATTCCCCACATTTTGAATGGTTCTTCAGTTCGTAGAGGGTTAAGGGGCAATGTTCCATTATATTTCAATTTTCCTGAGAACATTTGGCATGCTTCACACTTTTTGACATATGTATAACAGTCCTTAAATATATGTGGCCAATAATATCTGGTTTGTAGTATCTTGTGAGTGGATGTCTTAGCTGAGAGATTCCCACCACATACTCCATCATGCATTTCCTTAACAATTGACCCTACTTGATGCATATCTAAACAAAACAAGAGAATACCATCCCTATTTTTCCAATACAAGTTCCCCTTAATCAATACATATCTTGTTTCTTGTAACTTCATGGTTCTTTTTTTATTGTCACTTAACCCTTTCTGACATTTCATGTATTTTAGGAAGTAAACTATGTTAGTATACCATTAAGTAAACATTAGGTCCACTTATTAAGGAATGTGCTATGTAGGATAATTTTGATCAACCATATGACATATCAATATAAGTGGAATTGAAATTAAATAAATGCACTTGAGTAGAATAAATTATCAACATACCTTGTTCATACTGGTGGCTTTTGTCATCAAAGAATGAGATGCACAATATTTTGAAGGATTAATTAGAAGTGGAGCTAGAAATGCTTGATGAAGTGATGATTATGTAGGAGAAAAGAGAATGGTACGGGTGATGGGAATTTATTATGAAGAAAAAGTACTTCCATAGGATGTGGAGATATTTATTATGACCACATGATGTTAGCAATCCTACAAAGAAGAGAGGAGGGCCTATGGTCCTACTTCTTCAACTGCAGGAAACTGAGATGTATAATTCTCCTTGAACTATTGCATGAACTCTGAACTGCTAGTGGGCTTGTGATACAACTCTAAATGATGACCATTGAGAATTATTTTGAATCACACGGGATCAATGGTGGTGAGTTGTATTTCTCTATTTGGAAAGAATTCAATGATTTCATAAGGTCCCATTCAATGGGTTTGGAATTTATCTGGAGTATCTTTTAATTTGGAATCATAGCGAAGAGCCCAATCTCTAGGTTGAAATATATTTTCCTTGATATATTTGTAATGCCAATTCTTTCTTTGACTCTATATAATCTTTGTGTGATGCAGGGCTATCTTTCTATACTCATCAAAAGTGTTCATCTGTAGGATTATTTCCTTTTGGGTAGTAGTGAGATCCATTTCCAAGTTTAAAGTTGTTCTGAGTGTTTTATGCTTGAATTCAATGGGCATAATAGTTGTTTTTCCATAGACCAACTCAAAAGGAGTGAATCCAGTGGTATTTTTCCAAGTATTTTTATAGGCCCATATGGCTTCTCACAATCAACTGGCCCAATCTCTTTTATGAAGTAAAATTATCTTGGTAAGGATAGATTCAATGTCTATGTTGGTGACTTCTACTTGCCCATTGTCTAGAGGATGGTAGAGTTTGTAATTTTTGTGCATGATTTTATATGTTGGAATTAATGGGAGTTTTGTACTAAGAGGGGAGGGGTGAATCAGTACCTCTAAAACTTTTGTATCTTTTTACATTTATCCTTTGAGTAATCAATTATTTATCTAACCATATGTTCTATACTATCTTGATGTAAGACATATCAATTATTTTAACTTAATCAAACATGTGAACATTCATAGAAGCATTTATGAAATTAATTGACACATAACACAAGATATGATAATGTAGAAAACTCCTGTTAGGAAGTAAAAACTATGGTGAGGATGACACCCACAAATTCTTCACTATCTGCAGATTGGAAGGGGTCAGTTAAGGCTTACAATTTGATCACTTCTTATGATCTACCCTATTAGGAGGATATGTGGAGACCTATTGAATTCTACTCTATTGAGATCTTTAGCAACACTGTTTAGTGTGCACTCGGTTAAGAGAATTATAATTGGATGGTTAAATCCACCTTCCTTGAAAGGATTTTTACACTTTGCTTTACTTGTTAGAATGTAAGCAAATTACACTTTGACCTAAGTGTATGCAATCTCCTATTGCTGATTACAGATCCATTTAAGATTACATGTATAAGTGTATCACCTAATGTAATTGAATAATACCTATGTTTCTCAGTAGCCTCTATTCTTGGTTCTTGATAAGAAAATTCACTTTTTGTTGTTCTTTTTCTTGAAACTTTCAGTTTGATCCATAGATGTGCTCGTTGGTCTCTCAGTGTTACTTGATTGAACTATCTCTCGGTTTCCACTTTGACTGTTCTCTCAGGTTGCACTATATCCTACTCGTTGGGTTCTACTATCGGGTTCCTCTTTATCCTTTTCACTTTGCATTTTCAGTTTACACACAAAACTGTGTCATCGGTTTTCTTTGTACTTAGAAATTTTTGGTGATCTCTAATATCTGTATTTTTGGTTTTCTCTTGTCCTATCTTTCAGTGTATGTTTACCAAATATCTTCTTTGCATACTAATGGAAAAATAATATCATCAATCTCCCCCTTTGACATTAGTATCAAAAATGGATATGTGCAAAATACTTACCACAATGTTTAGTATGTACACGATATATATTCCTTAGTCATTTCATGACTACCCCTATGCATATGTCAGTATAGTATAAGTGTATGTACATGATACTTTTTTTATTTTTCACCTTGTGTTGTATATATCATATCATTATAGTCCATTTTTTTGTTCTTTTTCTATATTGTATATTTTCCCATCTGTACATATCATTATTTTCCCCCTTATTGATATTAAGGGAAAAGGTGTATACCTTATATCTTATCAAAAATATGAGAGTGTGAGGACTTAATGTCCTCCATCATCTTCTCACATTTTTCCTTCAAGTTTTCTAGAGCCATGTGCTCGAGTGTGATCCTTGCATGCATGTCATAGATGTTGTCTGCTATAGACACCTTGGGGGTAGCTATCAGTTGTCTTGCTAAATTGATGTGTTGTTGAAGTAGTTTTAGATTTGGTAGAAGTTGAGCCTGGAGCTCAGTAACCTCTTCCCTAAAATTTATTTCTTCTTCCCACAGTTCCTGTCTTAATCTTTTTATCTCAACAATTTTCTCATAATGCAACTTTATTGCATTGTCCTTGGTGGTTAAGCCTTTAGCACTGGTAGCTAGATCAGAATCTAACTTTGCTATTTTATCACTATGATCCTTAGTGAATTTATCAATTGTGCTCAATTGTTGTATCAAGGAAATAGCTTCAACAATTATTGGATCTAATTCACTTACTAATTCTAAAAGATTTACCTAGTTTTCTTCCACTTCTTGGCTGATCTTTTCAATAAGTTTGTGCTGATATTTCTACTATGCTCTCTACTCAACTGCCTTTTCTACATCAATGTTCTATATTTTGATGACCTCAGTGAGAGTGGCTAGTTGATCAAGGATAGGTTTATTGTGATCAACATCAACATCGGGTACAATATGATTCAAGATGTCCCTAGTTGTTTCTAGTACCATGGAGTCTTTGTGCTATTTTCTTAGCTTCTCATGTAGTTCCTTCCTTTGGCATGTTTCACTGCACTCTTTAAGTGCTTCATAGTCTAGTGTAGTTGGTTCACATTTGGGTATCTCAATTATCTCATCTAGAGTGACTTCCAACTTACTCTTTTTGGATTTCTTCTTCTTCTTCCGAGTCTCACTTGAATGTAGAACCATAGCCATCTTCTCATCTTTTTCTGTTATGTTGGATGAAGTAATTTGGGGTGTTGCTTCTTTTTGTTGTTGTTCCTCAGTGTCAGCTTGTTGGTTTTTAGTGGACATATCCACATCAACCTTTACATTATCTATAGAAACCTTTTTGGTTTCCTCAGGAGTGCCATCTTTTGGTTTTTTTCCTTCATCGGTATCCTTATTTACTTCATCTTCCTTTGTCTATGCATCCTTCTCAGTAGTGTCTCTATCTATTTTCTTTGAAACTCCTTTTATAACCTTGTCAGTATCAGTTACATTTTAAGTGTCTCTGATGACATTATGGTCATTGGTGTTGTATTTCTTTCCTTCATCCCCTGCATCCTTAGGAATGCTTGAATCTTTGTTAGGTGATTTGTCTTTTTCTTCAAGTATATTGATGGCTTGCATAAATATTGGCATGTTTCCTGGTATGTTCACCTGTGAAATGTCAATTATAGTGTCATGTTCATCGGTCTTGTCTTTGATAATAGTGACATCTTCATCTTTCTATATTTCTTCTACTGGATCATCAGTTATGTCAATGATTGTGTTGTCCATAGTGGTGTCTAGCCATGTTTCATCTGTAATATCCATATCCTTGTTTCTTGTGGTGTCTAGTTCCTCTTTTTCCAATTCAACATCTGTGATGATAATTGGTTATGTTCTCTCACTAGCTTGATCATCCTTGTGTGGTTCATTTGTGAGAAGTTTTCTCTCAGGGCTTGCTTCCTTAGTAGGTTTGTTGAGTATATTACTCTAGATTTTGTTGTTTTCATTCTTTAGTTCTATTAGCTTTCCATCAAGTATCTTGTAAGCTCTCATATTGGGTGAGAAATCATATGCATTTTTCTCCATCATCTCCTTGATTTCTTCTATTTTGGATTTGGGAGGCATAAGACAAACAAGGACTCTTTCCCTTACCTCTTTCTTATTATTTAATGCATAGGTCCATCTGGAAAATATTCTAATATATAGTGCATTGGGAATTTTATCATAGAATTGTACTGGTACATATTTAAATGTACTCATCATTTTGATGATTGCCTCTTCAATCTTGTTCTGGTCCAAGGGATTTAGATTTAACAATCTTCTAATTTTTGACTCAGAAATTGATCTTGATTTAACCATTAGTGCACATACCTCATCAATGGTTTTAGGGATCTTACTATTCTCCTCTTGAACACCTTCATCCTATTGTGTGTCCTCAATGTCTTCCCTGGTTCTAATGAAATTTCTTCTCTTTTTTGACCCTCTTTTCTATGTTGTCAGTTTCCTCTTGTAGGTCCTTACTTGACCTTTCTTCAATGGTGAAGGACTTGTGTCCTTAGCTATTTGACTTTTGGTCCTTGAAGCAGCTGTGGTTCTAGGCTTCTTATCTAGTGTTGGTAATAGAGTATCTAACTCTGTAGACTCAAAGTCACTTTCCTGCTCAGCCTTCCGATGGGTTGCTATCCCTTGATCTCTTCCTTTTTTTCAATTTCTTCCTCTGTAATCGATAGCCTTTTCTTCAAGTTCTTCACCATTTTATCTTTCTTCATGTTTATTTGCTTTACAACCAATCCAATTTTGATTCTTTCTTTGGCCTCTTCATAAGTGTCAAACTTTGGTTGTGTTTTGTCTAAGGGTTCATTTATTAATGCATTGATTGCATTGGATGCTTGATCAATGTTTACCTCATAGTCTAATGGTTATAACCATATTTTCCTTGGTATAGAAGGATTGATGTATGTATGGTCTATGTCAACCATGAAGCATATATCATTCTTGAATTTTTCAATTAGTTTCTCCTTGAATCTAGTAAAGTACTCATCCATAACTGTCTCAGAATTCTCTGCCAGTGATGTTATGTACTCATTGATCTGTATGGTGACAGGTCTAGTGGTATCCCATTTTACATCTCCTACTGATGGAAAAGATTCTTGGTATCCCAAAAGAGTTAAGAGATCATGTAGGTCCTAAAGCTGAACCCTATCCTTATTATTATAAGGACCTACACTTTTATATCAAATACAATGCCTATGCCCTTTGCAGAGTATTGGGAATAGATGGAGATG
>MU223813.1:1157687-1231741 GCA_018584345.1 Thuja plicata | reverse complement strand
ATTGGAATATGTTCACACAAAGGAACAAATTGCTGACATATTCACAAAACCATTGCCTAAGGATGCATTCTTGTATCTAAGAGGTAAGTTAGGGGTCACTCCCCTATCTAAAATTCACTAAAGAAAAATTTTTAGTGATGCATCAACTCATCCTAAGTGAAAAATCTATTAGTTGATGCAGTATAAATAGGAAAACATTGCATATGAATCAGTACAGAAGGTACATTGTAATTCATCTGAAGTTTTTATTGTCTTTGGCATGTGTTTTCAAAGAGGGAGAATGTTCACTGTCATATCTTACTGAAATTTGAAATCAGAGGGAGAGTGTCTTACTGAAATTCAAGAGAAAATACAGAAATTTGAAGAAAATGTACATCAAGGCAGAACTTTTTATGAAGTCACTTCACAGAGGGAGATTACTGAAAGAAGAAGAGTTCACTATCCAAAGGGAAAGTTATGTTGGCATGTTGCTGTCATAAATGAAAAGACTTGTGTTTCAAATTTCATTTTGCTATGACATGTTGTGTTGCCATCAATGCCAAAGAGGGAGATTGTTGGAAACAATTGTTTAAATTGTATGTTGTCCTTGATGTTACAAAAATGTCATATCAGTCATTAGATAGAGTCTACCAAGTTCATAATGTCATATCAGTCATTAGACAGAGTCTACCGAGTTCAGATGGTAAGAGAAGCAAGTTATAGAGTCTACCGAGCACTCCAGAATACTATATCGAGAAGTTAGTTACTACCGGGCTCACTCGGTCAAAAAACGAGATTCAGTCTTTACCGAGTTCAGTCGGTAATCAAAGAATATATGAAGTAAAGTCAGTCTTTACCGAGTTCGCAGTACTTACCGAGTTCAGTCGGCATCCAAAGGATTTAGCAGAATCTGCAGTATTCACCGAGCATCAGTTGAATATCATTTCAGATCTGTGTCGGCCTCCAAAGGTTATTATTTGTGTTAAATGTGTATGCAGCCGACCAATTTAATATGTAATTAATTGAAACTTGTTATTGGGCCGACTTGATAACTTGAAGGGTATATAAGAAAGATCAAGTTGCGAATTCAGAAGTGTAAGTGCAGAGATAAAATGTGAAGAAGCAGGAATGTGCGAATTCTGATGAAGGATTAGTAATATCCTTGAGGTGCTGCAAAGATATATGTGATTAGTAAGGATCTATTGGAGCAGAACAGAGATCTGTATCAGCAAGATAAGTTGTATTTATTCAGACCACTTCATTGTTACTTTCTAGCCATTGTAGCAGTGCTACCAAAATCTCTTAGCAGAGTTGGTCTAACAACCATTTTGTAAATCCTCTAACAAGGTGGCAATTCAGTTGAATTGTTCTAAAGACCTCTCACAAGGCCACTCCTCACAGGGTGTTTAAATCCTCTAACAGGGTCACACCTAACAGTGTGTTTTGTAACCTTTAACAGGGTTGGCTCCTAACAGGGCTCACTTCAGAAGAGTGAAAATCAGTAAGTAGTTACATTGGTGGTTTTCCCAAATTGGGTTTCCACGTTATATCTGGTGTTACTTGTGTTCATGTTATTTGTTTTATGCATGTCAATAACTGTGAATGTTTAATGAACAATGATAAGCTAATTTACCGAGTAACAGTAACATATATTGAAGACATCTAAGGGACTTGTGGATTTATTTTTGTGGTAACTGATTCACCCCTCCCCTCTCAGTTACTCCATCCATATTTCCAACATTTTCCAATCTAAATCATTGCACGCATCTTCAACACTTAAGGGTTCAATTTGTTAAAGTAGACATACCTCTTCATCAACGATTGAACCTTTTTCTTTGGATCTTGTCAAAACTTTACTGCTCCGATCTCCAATGATATCTTCTTTTGAATGGTATCTGGATGTTTATTTTGAAATTTTAGGTGTGACACTCTCATTTGTGATCTATGATTCTTCTTGACTTCATTCATGGTTATTGCATGATACATCAATACAGTCAAACATTTCTTCTATAACTATTTCTTTATTGATAGGTCTAGGTTCATCTTCAATTATAGGTGCATATTCATAATATCTTTCTTGAATCATGAACTTCTCATCAATCTTCACATGTGCACTTTCAATGATTTTCTTCAACCTTAAATTAAAACATATATAAGCTTTTCTCTTAGTAGAGTAACCAAGAAAAATACCTTCATCACTTCTAGCATCAAATTTACCAACACCATCATCTATCTTGATGTAGCACTTGCTTCCAAAGATTCTAAAATATTTTACTGTAGGTACATTACCAAACCAATTTGTCTGCACCTGGTCTTAGTTGAATTTTATTGATATTATAGAGTGTTGTATTGACTACATCTCTCCAATAAGTGTGCCCAGCTTTCCCTTCAATCATGATAGTGTGCATTGTGTCAAGTATTATCATGTTTCTCCTTTCTGCAATTCCATTTTGTTGAGGGGTTTTGGGTGCACTTAGTTGTCTTTTGATCCCATGTTCTTCATAGTACTCAAGAAACTTGTCAGAGGTGAATTCTCCTCCTCTATTAGATCTTAGACATTTTATGTTTAATCTAGACTCATTTTCAACTTTAGCTTTGAATATTTTGAAATTCTCAAAGGATTCATATTTGTCTTTCAAGAACACAACCCACATCATTTTGGAGAAATCATCAACAAACAAAATGAAATACCTTTCACCATAGTATGATCTTGTTTGGGTAGGTCCACATAAGTCTGTATGCACTAGATCTAATTTTTTCTCTGCAGAGTTATGTTTGCTTTTGAATGAAGTCCTCACATACGTTCCCATCACATATTCCCTGCACATATTATCAACTGGTCTTGCAATACTAGGAAGGTCTCTTACTGCTTTTACATTTCTTATATTTACTATGTTGTCAAAATTGATATGACAAAGTCTTTTGTGCTATAACCAACTGTCATCCACTTTTGCAACAAAACAACTTACTTTGGAGTTAAGCTGAAAAATGTTACCTTTGGTCTTTGAACCTGATGCAATCATGTCTCCTTCTTTGTTGTTAATAATGCACCTATTTTTTTTTAATTCTAACTGATATCATTTATCAAGAAATTGTCCAACACTTCGTAGGATATGATGCAAACCATCAACATATAGAACATCATATGTCTTGTTCTTTCCATCTAAGGTGATGGATCCTCTACCTATGATAGGTTTGGGAGTGTTATCTCCAAATCTGACCATGCCACCTGTGTACTTATCTAGATGTACAAATCTATCTTTGTCTCATGTCATGTGATGTGAACACCTGTTGTCTATGATCTAGTCTGTTCTGATGTCTTCTTGTGAAACTAAAGCCAATTCTTGTGCTTTCTTTTCATCTTCAATTTCTATTGTTTCAATCATTTTTTCATTATCTTTAATTGCAACGAATCCAATTTCATCTTCCCCTGAATCATCATCAGTCACACCATCTTCAGCATGATAGCATTCCTTAGTATATTTGGGTTTGGAATCTGATCTAAACTTCTTGACTCTTGTAGGACACTTGGATGCAAAGTGGCCAACTTTGTTACATGAGAAACATTTGAATGGTAGTTGTCCTTCATATTTTCCTTTACCTTTCCTTTCCTTCTTAGCAATCATAGAAATTATTTCTTCTAGTTATGTATCAACTTTTTCTTTCTCAATATTACTAGAGATGCTCAAGGATTTCTTACCATGGACCGAGGCTTTGAAAGTTGTTTCCATTTTAGTTTTTGTCTTCAATCTTGATATCTCAAATGTAGATATTTTGCTGATTAAGGTTTCACTTCTAAAGTCCTTTGAGAATTGCATGGTTTCATCCAAGATGTATATCTTTCTTTCATAATCTGTTTTCAATGTAGTCATCAGTTTTTCCATTATATATTCCTCTGAGATTTCTCCACCATTGTTCCTAATTCATGAGACTGCTTCATTAATCTTTTGATTGTAAGCTCTGATGTTTTCTTCAGGTAGCATCTTTAAATTTTTGTATCTTTTCTTCCAAGTCTTTTTGCGTGCATTCTTGGCTTGGATGTCTCCTTCAAACATGTCTTCTAGGTATTTCCAAATTTAATATGCTTTGTCTGCCTTCTTGATCTCAGAAAATTGACTGTCAAATAGGGCACTAATTAGGGCTTCTTTGGCAATTGCATTTTGGGTGAATAATTCCTTTTTTTTATTAGTAGATTCTTCTTCTGTAAGGTCTTTCAAGGTAGGAACATCAATTGCATGAGTAGCAACCTCATAGATCTCAAAACCAATGCACTGGAGATGTGTTATCATTTTGTTCTTCCAGTCAAGATAATTCTCTCCATAAAACTTAGGACTCTCTTTCCTTAAGTACACCATTTGATCTTCCTTAAGCTATTAGGATTTCTCTCCAAGGCACTTGGCTCTGATACCAATTGTTGGAATAGTCCCAAGGGATAACTAAGAGGGGGGGTGAATCACTTATCAGCCAAATTAATTCTTTCCTCTAATTAAGTATAGAATATCATTAATCATATGCACATTAAGATAACACAAAATAGAACACCACAATTTTGGTTACGGGAAAACCAAATTAGGTAAAAAAAACCCAGTGGGAATTAGCACCCACAAAGAACTCTACTTAAGTATAATAATCCCTGTTAAAAGATCTTACAACCCTGTTAGGAGTTTATATTTATAATTTGATAAGTACAGTGACCTGGTTAAGGGTCAGACCCTATTAGGAGTCTTTTACAAATAACCCTTTTAGGGGTGAGGACTCAATGTCCAAAAGCATACAGCTAAAATGATGAAGGCTGCAATCTTCAGTATAACAGATATACACTATATCTGATAATGAACTGTTTGAGTAGACCTGTTGTCTTGATCAGTTCCAATTAATTGTATACACTCTCTTCTTATTCACATAGATCTGTAACTGATGAATGAAATGGTTTTACTATCCCAAAACAATCAGCATTTTGTTCTATTTTCTTTCTGTCTCTTTTCTTATCATTTACACTTAGTGATTACAAATGAACTGCTATATGTGTCTTCTCCAAAAGATATGATCTTTTTCAATTGTAGGAATCCCTCCAATGCTTCTCTTGTCAGCTAAACTAAGCACGCAACATAATTAGAACCATGCAATTCAAAATGAATAGATGCATCGCTTCACATAGTCGGCTCCACCAAAAATGCCCAAACGTCATGCTTCGGATGAAACATGATTAGAGCCTTTAGTTAATTGTCTTTGACTCATAACTAAACATTAACATGAACACGCATATCCCATAGATAGACTCAATTGAAGAATCAATAAAATTATTGTCGGCTTTCTGAAATCAATCCTCTGAAACTGTGGTTGGTAAACAGAGTAACATAACTCAGTTGTTACTAAAATTATGAATCTGTGTGTATGAACATGGTATAGTAACTATGTCTAAAACATAAAAACAACTATGCAAGGCTTCCACATATCCATACTGAAGAGTGATTACAGTTCACTATTGTATACTATATGTTGTCATCAATGAAAAACATATAGTCAACTATTTGCACAAAGGAAAATCTCCAACAAAATTCACCTTTTGTTGTTCTAGTTCTTGAAAATTTTAGTCTAATCCATAGATGTTCTCATTGGATTCATTCATCCTCTCATCCATAATAGTGAATTATTACAACATCTTTTTATAAGATATATTGGCCTAATTAAGTTTCACATAAAACAATATTAACTCTCTGATCACAGGTTTACAACTTTACCTTGATCTTTTAGTGTATGTGTTTTAAATTAGTTAGACTGATTAAAACACTTACATTAATGTTTTGTGTACCTTAAGTAATGGTTTTAAAACAAATCAAGACTCTATAAATAGAATATGAATGTTTTATCTGACGTGGAAGTCAGATCCACTTTTTGCGGGCTTCAACTGACTTTCAGTTTATTTCGGTCGGTTATGTTCTGAAATTAGTTTGACTGTCTCTCAGTCTTCCTTACTTGAACTATCTCTTAGGTTCCACTTTGACTATTCTCTCGAGTTGCACTATATCCTGCTCATTGGGTTCCTCTTTATCCTTTTCACTTTGCATTTTTGGTTTACACACAAAACTATGTCGTCGATTTTCTTTGTACTTAGGAATTTTTGGTGATCTCTGATATCTATATTTTCGGTTTTCTCTTTTCCTATCTTTCGGTGTATGTTTACCAAAGATCTTCTTTTCATACTAATGGAAAAATAATCTCATCATTTATATTCATTAACCAAGATTGTAATCAATGTGGAAGTAAACTGAGCTCCTTGGTTAGTAAATATTTCTCTGGGAACTCCATACCTAGTAAAAATTTCCTCATATAGGAATTTAGCTACCATATTATCCCTTGCATGATTCATTAGTCAAGCTTCAACCCATTTAGTAATGTAATCTATACATACAATAATATAGGACTTTCTATTTGAGGATGGATCAATGGGTCCTACAATCTCCAGGCCCCATTTGTCAAATGGAGTCACCACTACTTGGGGAAATAAAGGAATTTCATCTAATCTGATTGTTCTACCTATCCTCTAACACCTATCACACTTCTTGGTATATTTTTTCTTCCTTATGTAAATTTGGCAAGTATAATCGTGTATTGAGAATATTCATAGATGTCCTCTTGGCTACAAAGGTTCATCATGGAAAGCATGAAAAATATCATAGGTATCATCCTCACATACACATATTCTCATGATCTAATATGAACTAGTATAAAATATGCAATCTCCTATCAAATTGAATTTGAAACTCTTCTCCACAAGTAACCTTCTTTCCTTTAAGGAAAACTGATGAGGAGTCTTTCTAACAACTAAGTAATTGGCTATGTATGCATACCAAGGGTTGTGAAAAGTTATGTAAAATAAGTGCTCATCTAGAAAGGTATCATCAATGGCTATAGGATCATCTTTTACTTGTATAGATAAGAAATCAGCAACTACATTAGTTTTTCCAGGCTTGTCAACAATTTTTATATCAAATTCTTGCATTAACAACAACCACCTCACTAACCTTCCTATAATAGAGTGTTTATTCATGAGATACTTAATTGCTGCATGATATTTGTGTAAAAAGATTTGATACCCTATTATGTAATGCCTAAATTTGGTAAGATCATAGATGACTGCGAACATCTCTTTTTCAGTGATAGTATAGTTGAATTCAAATCCCTCAAGATTTAAGGAAACATAGTAAATGGCATGCTCAATTGATCCTTTTTTGTCCTATAACTGTTCCAATTGCATAATCAGAAGCATCAACATGAATATGGAATGGAAATAACCAATTTCATCCTTTTAATACAGGATCTTGAGTCAGGGCTCCTTTATGTCTGCCCAAATCTTTGTCACAGCCTGATGTCCATTCAAAATCAGCTTCCTTTTTCAAAAGATTATACAATAGTGCTGCAATTTGAGTGAAATATTTAATAATCCTCTTATAGTATATGGCATGACCTAAGAAACTTATGACTTCCTTTTTATTAGAATGGACAACATGGTTAGAAATCACCTCAATTTTAGATGGATCCACTTGAATTATTATTGTTGAGTTATAATGACCCATGACAATACCTTCTTACATCATCATGAAGCACTTTTAAATATTCAAAGATAAATTGTGGTCTTCATATCTCTGCAATAATTTTCCTAAGTTGGTTTTTGCTTCTTTAAAAGTTGAGCCATAGGTAGTAAATTCATCCATGTAAATCTCCATACAATTGTGGGAAATACCAGAAAAGATGCCAATGACTGCCCTCTAAAATGTTGTTGGGGTATTACAGAGACCAAAAGGAAAAATAGAGTAGGAAAAGGTTCCCTAGGGACATATGAATGTAGTTTTATCCTAGTCCTCTAGAGAAATCCTAATTTGATTGTAACCACTAAACCCATCCAAGAATGAGAAGTATTGATTGTCAGCCAAATTATCTAGGACTTGATCTATGAAGGGAAGAGGTAAGTGATATTTCTTGGTTGCAGCATTAAGATCCCTATATTCAATAAATACTATTCATTTCCCTCCTTTATTTGGAACTATAAAAAGAGGTGACACTCATTGACTATCTGAAATAGGATAGATAAAACCTGCATTCAACAACTTCTACAATTCTCATTTGACTATTTCCCTAAGAGAGAGATTTATCCTTCTTTGGGGTTGCCTTACTATTTTTAAGTCTTCACTTATCTAAATCCTATGAGTATAGAGCTTAGGATCTAATCCTTTCATGTCACTATAGTCCCGTGCAAAGGCTTTCTAATGAGTTTGCAACAATCTTATTATAGAATTTTGTTGTGATGCAGTTAGACCTTTATTAATGTTTAGACATTTTCCAGGAGCAAATTCTATTGGTTTAGCCAATTCTACCATAGAAACTTCACTTAGACTGGTTGACCACACTTCATGTGGCAATAAGGTATACAAACAGTCTTTGGTTGTAGAAAACTATGGTGAAGGATAAGGCAGAAAAATAGTTTGCAAAGGACATGGGGTAGTTTCACAACACTCATGGGCTACTCCATAGTGATTTTGCACAATGTCAGATAGGATGTCATATTCTTCTTGGATTCTAATGAAAGGTTCACTTTTTATCATCATAAGCCAATGGATAGAATGGAAATCATCCCCTCTTCTCCTACATCTAGCCATAAGGTCTATTTTTCATCAAGTTGAGGTTGTGTAGGAGAATAGAGAGAAATATTTTTAGTGGAAAAACCATCTAAAATAGTCATATTTCCTAACCTACATTCTATAAATACATCTACAGTAGCAATCCAAGGTCTTCCCAGTATAATTGAATAGCCTCCCAATGTTTCCTAGGGTGAAAGGATCATGAAATCAATTGGGTATTCCTAAGAATCAAGGGTAACAACCAAATCTTCTACCATACCATTAGGTTTGACTGTAGAACTATATGTAAGTTATGAGAGTGTGGGAGTGGCTCTTAAGCTTGTAATATTGAGCTTTTGCATGATATCTTTAGTCATAACATTAATGGCTTCCCATAATTCAACTAAAGCATTCTTAACCTTAACCCTATTGAAAACAATGTTAACTACTAGACTACCAAGGTCAAAGTATTTAGGAATGAAGGCCTTCTAAAGAAATAAATAAGACAAATAACCTAGTGTGTGGACAATTTTAGGATCTTTCTTATTTCTCCTGGCTTCTTCAAACAAACCTCCCTAACTTCTTTACTACAGATAGAAACTTCTTATAGAGATTGAAATAGGGGTATCTTAACACAAATTTGTTTCAACTGGTCAATAATATCAAAAGTACACTCTTCTTGTGGTTGGGCTATCTCATAATCAAGTACTCTATGAGGAAATGGAAGAGTCTTGGTAGGTAACTTATCTTGTTCAATTTTTTGTTTTGAGGTAGGTTGAACATTTTTTTCAGCAAGATCTTCTTGGGGTAATTCCTCTAAAGGTGCTTCTATTATAATAGGAGAAGATGGTTATGGAAGTGTAGTGCCTGACATGAGATGGATATCACTAATATTTAGAGCATATGAAGGATGTTGATTTGGTTCTATAGAATAAATTTGTTGTTGTTGGGGTTCATTATTGGTATTAGGTTCTTATTGTCCTAGCAACTAAGTAGGCTTTACAAGAGATGCATTTACAGTAGGAGGAGGAGGTGGTAGGATTAAAGTAGGTTGCTGAGGTTTTTGTAGGAAACCAAATGATTGGTTAGGCCATTGATGACCACCCCTCCACTAAGGTGATTGTTTCCAACTACCTTGTGGTGGTTGCCACTGATTTTGGGCTTGATTCCAAGCATTCTGAGGCTGCTGCCAATTCCCTTGAGGGGGTTTCCATTGAGGTGTAGGATTTTGGTAGTTTGGTCACTGAGACTAAGGGTTATTCCAAGGTTGGCACTGATAATTTCTAATATTAGGATTAAATATGGGTTGTCACTGATTACTAAAAGAATTAGAAAAAGGACCACTAAAATTTAAGGGATCTTGTGGCATACCTTGTCTTGGAGCTCATGGTCACCTTTTGAGAAATGTAAAAGACTTGATCATTGTCTCCTTCTACTGGGTTGAACTCGGTAGGTATGTTCTTAGCCTCTATATTAGCCATCATTTTGCATCAGAAATTCTTATTATTTTGTTTACAATGAGGGAAATATTCAACAAGCATTTCCTTTTATTCTTCATGCTTCTTTTTGTCTTGCATGGTGTCCAGTTGTGTGGCCATGTTGTTGATAATGTCTTGTTTAAAGTCAAACAATAGGTGAATGATTTCTATCCTTAAGACTCCATTGCCAATTAATTTTCATGTAGTAGAGTGATAGCCTCTTCCTTTTTATATCTACTCTTGAGTAATTGAGACAAATTTTCTTGATATCATCCCAATTTGATTGGGTTATATCTCACCCTTCTATTAAGTCCAATTATTAAGTGCACCCATCATTGATCCCTCTCAAAAAGAGTAATTTTTGTGATTCTTCATTAAATTGATGGTATGTGGACTTCTATAGGATGAATGGGAACCTTGATATGTAATCCTCTGAGATTTCATCTTCTTTTTTATGCATTCTAAAAATATCATCTCCTCTCATATCATTTTGCCTGCAGTATTCCTTGTACTTTGTTAAGAATGTTTCCTTCATCTCATCCCAATCATGCACAACATTACCTCCTAAGGCCATAAACTATCTAATAGTTGATTATTTTAGAGTTGTTGGGAATAACTTGAGCCTATGAGAATCAGTGGTGTAGTCAAAATTTTGACAAAGGATGTCAAATTCAAAGAGGAATGGAGCATGGTCCTCTGTGACCAAACCATAAAATTTGAGAAGAGTTGAAGTAGGGATATTCTTAAGATTTTTATTATCATGTTGATCAGTAATAGGAAATGGAAAGGTTTTTTTCATCCTTGATGGAACTCTTAGTGGACCTTTGGGTTGATAAACCACTAAAGCCAGCTGGTTATCACCTTGATTTTGATTAGATGGGTTCATAGGAGGGCAAATATGAAAATTAGCCAAGATATTAGCAAAAGGATTTGGGTCTAATGGTTCTTCAAAGATGTTTATCCCAATAGGTTCTCCTTCTAAGTAGTATGAAGAGGATTTCAAATTTTTTGCAACATTAGTATATGGATTCTCTTCTTCTCCTTCTTCTACTTGGGGGTAAAAATGGCACCTAACTGATCTTTGAGGTAACTAGGAAGGAATATTGCTAATGCATCTATTCTTCTTCTATGCATATAGATTGATAACTTCTAACCAACTTAAAATTAAAATGAAACTTTCAAAAATTCTAACAAAAGCAACTAAAGGTGACATGAAATGAACTTAAAAATTGGACTCATTACTGCAATAGCTCCTTAGCTTGACACCATCCCCAGCAACAAAACCAAAAATGTAGGCCTTTCCAAATGGATAAATAACTTGATTCAACTCCTCTACTCATATATTGGTCATCTTAATTGAGAAACTATCTTTCCTATGGTAAGCTTCATTTAATATGTCAACTTAGGTTCATGAACTTGAAATGGTTCTACACAATATATGCACTAAGTCTCCATGAGGCCATGCTAACTACTGCTAAAAAGGTAAGAATATGTAGGAAAATAGATGCTTTAAAGAATACCTATTTGGTTACCAACTACTTAATCATGAATAATAGAGAAATTAAATTACATAAACCAAGTTCAATTCTATTAGGTAGGAAACTACTCTACCTACTTTGGCTACAGGAACAGACATAGGAATTGTTTCCCAGTGGCTGCAGGAATAAAAAGAGAATGAATAATAGCTACAACAACTGAAAATAAACAAGAAAATGCAAAGGATCACTCACAAAGTGGGACCCTTTTGATGAGTGGATCCAAGTTCTTCAACACACTATTAAATTAGAATAATCATTTTTTTATTCATATAAAATAAATTGTTGATACATAGTACTGGAAAGTGTGAAAACTATATTGTTGAAAATAGTTACATCATCCTTAATCTATTTTTTTGGTGTAGGAGAACCCCTCCTCAAATGTAAAACATGTTTTTCAAAGGCCTAAGATGCCTTGAGGATCATTGGATCCCTTTTGATGTAATAAAGCCAAAATTATAAGATTAGTTGGCCCAAGGTGCACTTATAAGCCTTGTGGTCAAACTTGGTCAAAGGGAAAGATAACCATTGATTTTTTTGTAGGTGTCTTAGGTTTTTTGGAGTGAAAATGCACTCATTAAATGTCTCTAGGGACCCTAGATAGTTAGGACATGAAAAATTGCAAAAATGTTGCAATCTTGCAAAAAGTTGCTCTAACCTCCCCAATGGTCATTATGGTTTGAAAATTAGTTGTGGACATTAGGTTGAGGATAATTAAGGCCATGGGTGATGAAATCCTTTCTTTTGTTCATGTATGTAAGATTGGTGGAAAACTTTGGAAGTAATAAAATTATGTTCTCTGGATAACTATCTCAGTTTTCATACATTTTGTACTGCATTTGTATTGAAATATGTGTGGTTTCTTCATGGTGGAATGGTAGACTTCTCTATGCTTTGAATACAATTGTTTTGATTTGTTTTTGTGGAGATTAGAGAGAGAATCTACTATTTTTTCATAGACTGTTACTGACACCGTCCATAACCTAGGTTCTCAAGATGAGCCCCTAACTTGCAACCCCACGAGTGGAATCTCACGGCCATGGGAGGAATGAAAGTAGGGTTAATTCTTGTTAGGAATCTAGAAGGACATATTTATTTTTCTTTGCATACCCATCCCTACATTTTGTGTGAAAAATGTTAGGTCCCCCTTCTTTTTCTTTTTCTTTTGTTTCCCTTTGCCTTTTTGTGGTGTGGTTGTTTCTCCAGGATCCAGATCATGGCGTATTTTCTCTTTTGTGTTCAATTAATTCCAAACTCTAGGATTCCAGTGTCATTGCTCATTTCCTCTTTTGTGGGGGTGTTCTTCTGGTATCTTGAGTTCCAGACTTCAAAAAGTTTTGCCTTGTTTTCTTGGAATGTTAATCAGTAATTAATGCGCTTCTTTTGGGCATTATAAAATCCAATTACTCTTTCATTCTCACACTCACCACAAATGATTTATCCCTGAGCTTATTGACTATGAATTAGAGAAAAACACTTCCCAAGCTAAGAAATTCTCAGACCCCCCCCCAATTTGTGCAAGTTTTGTGTATTCAAAACTCTAGCGGTGTGTGGTGATAGAGTGAGCGGTGTTTGAGCTTCCATTCCAGCATTCTGTCTCTCTAGGTAATCTCATCTTGGCCTTCTGGTTCTCTTTTATTTTTCTTTCTTTTTTTTCTATTTGTTTGGTTGCTTCCCTTTTTTTTGGTTCTGGTCATTCATTTTTTCTCCCTCGCATCGTTTGATGCCTGGTTTGTTTGGCTCGCCCTTGGCTTGGGTTTTTGGCCTTTCCTCCCGTGTTGCAACCCCTTGCGGCTAGTCTTGTACATTTTGTAAAATAATGTACACTTTGTACATTTTATAAGGTAGTTTGTGTCCTATGAATTTTGTTTAGTAGTGTCCATCTTGCATTTTTGGTAGTTTAATTTATATTCCTATGAGTTTCGTAGTTTAGTGTTTGCCTTGTTAATTCGATGCATCCTTGCAAGTTTTGGCCCTGTTTGTAAATTTTAAAGGTTCTGTAAGTTTTGTAAATAATGTGAGTATTGTGCAGTCTATGAATTATCTTGTGAATTTATAGGTTTCAAGTAGGCCCTAGCAAGTGGTTTGTCTCTATGTATATTATACATATGCACTTGTGTGTTGTTTTTCTTGTAGTTGTTCATGGTACCCTGAAAGTCGTGCATGCACGCGGGTTGATGCATTATGTGCCCCTGTAAAAAGGGTCTTAAGGCTATTTTTTCTCTAAAAAAATTTTGCAAGGTCTCGTGATCACTCTTTCCTAGTAACGCATTGGCCCCATGTTATCTTGGCCAACGCAGACTCATTTTTGAGTTGCAATAACCAGATCAATTGCAGAGTTGAGCTTGCGAGCTCAATGACTCATTCATAATTTTCTCTCTCCTTTTTCATGTCTTTCTCAATAGAGAAAAATAATTCCCATGAACATGCATTCAAAATTCATCCCAGTTGGAATTCCATTCCCTTCGTTCCATGTCCACTATCAACCCATTTTCATAACTCTATCATAGTGGATATACACATATTATATATAGAGATGTCAGGACATTTAATAATAATCTCACCTAAGTTTCCCTACTTGCATTTTGGTATTTTGAAACCTTTATCTCTGGGCATTCTGGCGATCCCTGGCACAACCATCATGGTAGTTGTCTAAGTTGTTATCTTTAGATCTTGGTGGTCTTAGTCAGGTCTTATGTGTTTTATGGTTTGTTCACCAAGGAGACAATTCATCTAGAATTCTCAGTAGTAACTAACGCTTTCTTTCTCCAGTGAGCATCTTGGGTTCTTGGCAATCCTGTATCAACCAAAAATATGTTTGTTTTGGTTTGGTATCTTATTAGAGTTCTCGGTAAAGTGCTCAGTAACTTCTTTTCTTGGTTAGTTGAAGGTTTTTTGTTTCACCGCTTAGGCTCGGTTACTTGTTTTGGTTGGCTTCACCGTCAGGGTCTTGGTGGTTATTCTTGGCTGCTAAGTGATTTTTACAAATTGGTCTCTGCCCTCGCTATTCTTTCTCACCAAGTTGGTTTTTGAATGTTGGATCTTCTAGCCGATGTATGCATTTAATTATTATAGCATAATTAATGTTGGGGTCTCTCATTGGGATGCGTGTGGACCTAAATCTGGGTCTTTTCTATTTCCTATGTTGGATCTTTAGAATCTTTGGTGCCAACCTCTTTTGGAGGTCTCTTTTATATATTTAGTTTATATTTTTAGATTTAGGGGCAGTTCTGGTAGCAAAGTTCATTAGAAGATTTAGATTGCAGGTTTGTGACCTTGTGTGTATGAAGATCATTTTTTAAATGATCTAAATATATATGGCCAAAACTAGGACGGCCTTAGAGCCTGACATGTATGATGTTTGAGGAAATAATAATATGAATATTCTACCTTCTTTCTCTCCCTTTCTATGTTGTTGCTTCTGAGTTGTTCTGCAAGTTGGAATGGATAGATGGGAGTGCCTTTGGCCCTGGTTCTCCTTACCCTCCTTGCTTCAAGGTGATAGTTGAAAATTATTCCCTAAGTTCTAGAACTTGTAGTCTAGCTTAAAATATTAACACACAATGTATTGATGATCATCTAGTTTCACAGGTTCAAAGTTAGAAGAAAATCGATGGCTGCAGCTAGATCACCCCTGGGAAGTCTCAAGCTCCCAAGTGCATCAATGGTTCCTACCAAGAAATAAAAGGTAGAAAGAGTACTAGAGAATCTCCCACAAGTTCTCAAATACAAGAAAGGCAGGATAGTTCAGGATTGAAATGACCTTAAAGGAGGTCATAGACACAGATTTTGGAACCTGGGAAGAATTAAAGAGCCTAATCCAGGTCATCCACCAATGGAGGTGGGTGAATGACCCTACATTAGTTAACTTAGAAACCTCATGGATCATTCAAGCGAATGGATTCCCTCTATCAGTGCAAACTCCTGAATTAATTTTGTCCATGGCTAATAATTATAATATAGTTACTCGAACTACTTCCACATCCTCCGGTGCACCCATCACCTCCTTGGGCCATGATGTGACTACCATAGTATAATAAATCTTGTTCTTCTAGGGTGCATTGATCCTCACACAAGCCACTTTGGTGGCTCAATTCATGGAAGTGGGAGATGCATCCCAGTGCCACCTCAAGGTAGAATGGTTGAAGAGCCCATGTTGGGATTATAAGATGAGGTTGGATATTCCTTTCTCTGACTTCAAGGAGCCTCATGCCTGGGAATTCTCCCCTTGGACATACTATTTCCTATACTGTATGACTACTAACAAGGTACACTTTGACTAGGCCACTATCATCTCAAATCATGTGGACGCCTAGATGAGAAAGTTCGGGGAGGATTTTAAATTCTACATGACCTCATTCTTCATGTGGTCCATGGCTCGACAGCACACAAGAATCCAAGGATCAAATAAATTTGGTGTCCTTATGAATGAGATGACACAAGCCACCCCATGGGATCATTTCCCCCAGATTCAATGGGATTAATGTTTCCATAATTTTTGCAGGGTGATAGATGCCTTCATTTTACATAGGATCAAGATGCTCACCAAGGATATAGGGTTTAGTTTTTCCAAGGAATCCATGGCTATGATCAGCCTATGGGGGTGTTACTTCATCCAATTTTCACAGTACACATATATTCGGGTAACTGAGTTTTCCAGAAACCCATTTTTGCTACCCAAGAACTGTGGGGATAGAATTATATTATTAGAGTTTTTCAAGAAAATTCTAGAGGAGAATTCTCTAATATCCATCAAGAAAATCACTTCCATCCCCTTCTTAATTGTGTGTAGTAGGTACACTTGTTCCCTCGCGGCGGCCCGAGAAGCAGAGGTCAAGCTAAGAAGCCTAAACTTGGCCCATTTTCCACTAAAACACAAGGATTATGATCTGCATGCCAAACTAGATATGGAAATGCCCCAGGGATCCAAACCCCATGTAGCACATCTAGAATATTTTTGGGCAAATTGCGAGGATGATTTTGAGGTCCATAACTGACATTACTTAATAATGTCGAAAGGTATGACAGTCTGCATTGAGCTCTGGACTTTCCCATAGACTTTTTTAGATAGTGGGTTGCTTGAGGACCCTGAGTATAAATAGATAGGTATTGACAAAATGGACCTCCCTCCGGTAGGTCAGGATACCCCAAAAATTTTGTCTTTGGAGGTTGTCACGAAAGTTGTAATTGAGCGTAGCCATGCACATTTTGTGAAGTTATGCCTAAAGAGTGTCTGATTGGACAATAATTTTTTGGAGGCAATTGGTTTTGAATACCAGGTGGTGGAACAATCCAAATCTCAGGGAAAAAATAAGGTTTGTGAATCTTCCCATTCGTCGGACCCCACTCTGGACCCCCTGATGGAATAGTTGGGTGCACAGTTATAAAAATCTTGGAAGTTATTAGAAGTTGCAAACTCTGGGGTGACATTAGTCTTGGAGCTACTCTGGTAGGCTCCCTTTCCCCATCGAGTGTGTCTCCCTCACTGGCTACCCTACTTGGTATGCCAGTAAATGAGGAGGTTGAAGAAGAAGTGGTAGTCGCGGCCACTAGAGTAGCGCTCCAGAGAAGGAAGAAGCAGAAGGAAGACAGATTCCCGCTAAACATGGACCTGATTCTAGAGCCCATAGAGGTTACTAAGGTCCACAAAATCCCCTCTTCCTCCTCTTTTCACAAATATAATGCTCCAAAGGATCCCTGGGAGATTTATTATACAAACTTTGATGACTTTTTCCAAATCGATGATTTTGGGAGTCTACAAGCGATGGTAGAAAAGGAAATTGAAGAGATAGAGGAAAGGGATGTAGGTACTCTTTTAAAATAAGAAATAGGGGTAGAAGTAAAAAGGTTAGCCTAGGAGAAGGAAGAACTCTAGCAGAGGGAGGCTGAAAGAAAGGTCAAAGAAGAGAAAGAACAAGATAATAAATGAGTCAAGGAGCAACTATTAGCATCTGGGGAAACTGGAATAATCATACTCATAGATGCTACATTCCAAGTCCCAATAGGATGTCAAGGTCAATCACCTCCCCCAGACACCCATAAGGGCAAGGCTATCCAAAATATTCAGCAAGAAGCCCAAAATGAACTAGACCAACAACCCCCACCTCTTTGCCTACCAATAGAAAATGTTCTAGAGGATGATGCGGGGGAAAGAAAATAAAATATAGGCAACAATCCTAGTAACAAAGACTAAGATATAATAATGGAGGATCCTAAAAAGAACCTTAGGCACACTTCATGTTCAGGGATAATGGTAAGCAGGTCATAGGGGTTGCTAGAATCCCAAAGAAGGAAAACTCTGACAAAGATGATGGCCCCATTGTCATTGGCTAGGATGTTGGCCGAAATCAAAACACTAAAGAAGCCTAAGAAGGATCATACCCTCCACACTACCTAGAGGGACCCATATGGGAATGTGGTGGCAGTAGTGGCGGCCCCACTGGTAGACAAAAATGATTATAGGGTAGCCGCTAAAGACTACATAATTACAGAGGTTCCCCTAGGAAAAAGAGACTGAAGAGGGGAGCTTGATCTCTTAGATGAGGCAAATTGGGCTATCCACACCTAATATGAGAAGGAGTCCCAGAAGGTAAAGGAATTGAAAACAACAAATATAAATCTTCTCAAACTCTTGATAGAATTGACCCAAACCCTCTCCTCTATAACACCCAGACCCTCTAAATCTAAAACACCACTCCTATAGGGAGATATAGACATACTAAGAACAATGAAAAAAATTGATGGTTGTCAATGAATGGATAGCCAAACATATTGGAGCAATAAGGAGCTTCACATTTGAGACACTCGCCAATTTCTTTTGAGCAAATGACATTGTAAATCAGCTGAAGGTCATTATTTCCCAATGACAAGAGGAGATAGAAAGGTATGAGGGGTGGAAGGATTACTTGGGAGAAAATTTGAGCCTTGGGGAAAAATGTCTAAAAGAGACAGACATCCTAGGGGATGAACCATACGGGTTCCCAAAGACCCGGGACTCCAAACTTGCATTCAAAATCAAGGTGAGAAAGAAACTAGTAAAGGTCTTAGAGGAATACCTTTTTGTAGTTTGGGTCCCCATGGACAAGTATTCATTAGTTACCAAAATAAATTACTTCAGTTGATCCACTTATCCCCGAGCCTTGTACTCCCATCAATTCTATACTTGGTAAATTTGATGAAGTGTTCGAGGCAAAATTATGGCCCTCTAGAGATTTTAATGGCGCAATAATGTTGCAACTCTCCTAGATGATGTTAAAGTCCCACGATGATGCCAAGATGGAATCAAAGTTAAAGGCTAAGGTCAAGGATGCAAATGATCACCTCAAGAATGTTGTTTTTCATCGGGATTGTTTGAAAGAAGTAAATTTGGAGGGTGTGCTTTAGATCTTGGAGGCCTATCAAAAGTTTAAAAGTCAATAAGCTCTCTAGACTTTGGGTTCCTTTCCTTGGGGAGAGGTTTTGATGGGTTCAATTCTTTATTCTTTGAGTGCAATCTTCGGTAGCCTAGAATTCCAAGTTCTATTTTTGTATTCTTTATGGTGGTCTGCATTGTTGGTTTCTCTGAAGCCAACAAATCACTGTTGAGGATTTGTTGTCAGTTGTAAGAGGTAAGGGTGGTACATTATGGACTAATGGTAACAGAGGAAAGATAGGCTACCGCAGACACTTTCCAATTCCCAAGGTGTCAATCCAATATTTAATACCCGGCATACGAGGATAGTACTTAAAGACCAAGAGCCGAAAACACATTTATCAGGCGCATGGCCTAAGATGCCCAAGATTTATGGTCATGTATACAATTAAAGGAGCACTCTTCCCAATTATAGATGTCCCAAAATCTTCTCTTCTTTCTTCTTTCTTCTTTCTTCTTTCTTCTTTCTTCTTTCTTCTTTCTTCTTTCTTCTTTCTTCTTTCTTCTTTCTTCTTTCTTCTTTCTTCTTTCTTCTTTCTTTTCAAGTGATTGTATATAGTAAGGTGATTGTGATAGTGCCAGTAGTACTAACTGTAAAGGTTGTAGCTCAAAGGTTTATAAGTAGGTTGTATAGGTGAGAGTCCTGATGTAAATAATCTTGTCTATAAATAATAAGTCCGATGCCATCTCAAGGGTTGGAAAAATTGAGGATTTTACTATCCATAATGATTTCTTCTTTACTGATCTTAGACTTATTTATTGTGTTTAGTCTCAGTAGATTAATACTCCCTTGGATCCATGGATGTAACCACCAATGATGTTGGGTTTATGAATTTAATGAAGGAATGAGAAACCTCTCTTGGCACTACACTTCACATTGTTTATAATTATGGGATTATCAAATGTTTTTCATGTTGTATGCTTCCTTATGTCCTATGCTACATTTATTTACTTATTAAATAAAATACTTTACTATACTAGTGATGTGTGCTTTATTTATGATCATGTATGCATTCAGTATTCATTGTTAGTCCTTTATCTGGAGCTTCATTGATGTTTTGGAAATTTATAAAATAAATATAGATAGATGCTTACTCTAACCTTGAACTAACTTTTTATATTTTCTTTATCAAGGTAAAATTGTGCTTACAAGAAACCTCACATCTTTCAGGTTCCCAGAGTTTGACGAGTTAAAACTGTCTAACCCCTTAATATAAACAGTCACCTACCCAACTAAACTATTCCCGCACCGTCATGACCTGACTACTAGGTGCTTGGAGACTAGGAGAGTCTCCTCTCTAGTAAACCTCTTCAAGAAAAGTTGGTTAGTACATCGATACCTGGTGACAACTCTTTCCCTATTGGAGAGGTCGTCACAAAGTTACATTAACAGAAACTGGCATGCTAGAAGGAGGGCATGAGCTCGTCTCCTCTGAAAACTTTGAAACCACACCTCTAGAGGGTTCCCCAAGTAGTAGTTTTAGAGACCAATATTTCCATAGGTTAGGGTTGTTTTCACCTCTTTATTTTGAATGAATAGTTCAATCGACTCCTATCCCTATAGATTTTGTTGAACTTGGGCCTCCTACCCAAGGAAGAGGACATACCATAAAAAGTAGCCCTTGAATCGCTTATTGCGGCTTACAACTTTTTCAGAGTGCCCTAATTTATCAGACCATCCTAGGGATGAATACCACTCTTCTGAATCACATAGTCCTAATGGCTATATATTTTAACAACACTGACTCCCCAATGGTGCAAATTCTTAATGTAGTGAACGATCTTTTGCCGCACCCGAAAAAGACATGTCCAAAATACGAACACCTAGCACCCCAGATGATGGGGAAATCTAACTCATAAGAGATTTCTCACTCTTCTTAAGGAATTTTCTATGGCCTTAATATGGTACTTATTTCTACCCTAACCAGAGGACACTCCTATGGTTCCTTTACTCCAACTAGAGCTCTCCACCAACTTCAAACTCTCCTCAATCCTTTTCTATTTATTGTGCACCCATAGGCTCAATTCAAGAAACTATGCTTCCAAACTGTTCTTGGAAATAGGAATAGGGTTTAAACCTATTTCCCCTTCACTCTCCTTCAATATTTATCCATTGTTATGGATTCTTTCAATTTTGTCTCATCGAGTTCATACTTTCCTAGATTTTAGGCCTTGTAGCCTTTTTAGCCTAATTAGGCCTCCTAAAACCAATAATCTTGGAATTAACCCAAAATTCCCTTAAAAAACCCCCAAAATAGTTGTGGATTATCTCTAAGGACCTCCTAGGCTTCAATATTTCCTAGGTCTTAGGTCTCCATGGTGTCCGTACATAGGACTTCCAGCAAACCCCAATTTTTAAGGGTTTCTAGGGCATGTAGACCAGTTTGGCTTCTTTGGTCTCACTAAGTGCTTTAATGGATTCCTATGAACTTATCCTTGCAACCACATATCATTAACACATTCCCCTACACTCTCCAACTCATTATTGGCACAAAAAAATCCATTCCACCATGCTTTATACCTTTGCAACACTACAATCTCCTAGCCGTATGGCTCTGGACCCGCCTAGGGATTGCTTGCATAAATAGATCCCCTACTCACATTGAACCACAAACACATATTTACACTAATTATATGGTTCCCTCCTTTATTCCAAGTGGCCATGAGGAAAAAACCACAGGAATTCAAGAAAGGGCCATGTTTACATAACTGCCTATGTACAGACCAGCAACACTCGCAAATCACAAGAATTTACAAAAAAAAAAAATAAAAGGAAAAAATTTCTAATCTACCACCACAATAATTAACTATATGAACTCCTTTTCACAAATCCAACACAAATATCTACCATTCAATCCTTTGAATTGTGGATGAAGGCTTTGTAACTCAAAACAGTCCAAATTCTTGCTTTCTCCAAACTCAATCCATACAATCTGATGTCCAACCCTTAAATTATGGTTTCTCTAACCTTATATAGGTCATCCCCATGTTTTCAAACCCCAATTTTGAGATTTGAACCCATTTAATGCTATTTTCAACATTCTAGGAAATTTTGTCATGACAACTTTGTAAAGTTGCAAAGTTGTCATGAGCAACTTTTGCAACTTTGTCTTGTAACTCTTCCAACTTTCTCAACTTGATCTAGAATCACACTATTGGATCCAAAATTATCTAGAAATACCAAAATAACATTTTTCCCTTCATTTTGGGATTTGGGTCATTATTTTACCACCTTTGACTTTCCTACTCACCTATTGCAAACTGACTACTTAGGACCCTCTTGGACTAAAACCAAAAACAAAACTTGACAACTCCTATCTACACCCACACTTTGGGACTTTATCTCAGTCCTTGTTCCTTAGTGGTTGGCTAGAACCCCCTACAATCCAAAATAGATCTGAGACCCAACTAAGACCCTAAGGTGCTCCTGCATCATTCTCCCCTGTAACAAGAAAGTTAGGGTACCTGAGGTGTGATGAGTTCCATACTGATGCCATGCTTCTTGAAATCACCCTCTACTATCCAAGTATCCTCTAACTCAGGTTGATGCTTCCATTTCACTAGGTGCTCCATGTAGGTCTTGTGTCTAGTCTTCTTCTTCACTCTAGAATCTAGTACCTTCTCAACTTGAGGCTTGATCTGATAAGGACCTTAAGTTCTACCATGTCCTTAATCACCTTTGTACTATATTCTTTCTCCTCTATCTCTAGACCCTTGTATTTAATCAGATCCTTCACATTGAAGATAGGAGAAATGGCCATTTCCTTTGGTAAATCTACTTTTTAGGCATTGGATCCATACTTAGCCAACACTTTACATGGGCAAATCCTCTTCATTTGAATCTTGCTAGGAATACCTTTCTGTAGTCTGGCTTTGTTCAAAAACACCATCACCAAGTCTCCTACCTCAAACTGTAAGTCTCTTCTCTTCTCATCCACTTTAGCTTTAAGCTTTTGATTAGCCTCCATTAATGTCTTTCTCACTTGTTCATGAACCTCTCTCATTGATTGATCAAAGTCATATGCATGTCTATTGATCCCTTTGTAACCTTTTAAGCCACTAAGCTCCAATACACCCCTTGGATGTAATCCATACACAATTTCAAATGGACTCTTACCAGTAGTCTTATTTGTACTATCATTATAGGAAAACTCTGCTTGAGGGATAACTTATTCCCATCCTTTCCAATATTCCTTGGTTAAACTTCTCAAAAAATTACCAAGTATCCTATTGTTTACCTTTGTTTGTCCATCCATTTGAGGATGATATGCAGAGCTATGTGCCAAGTTGTTTCCCAATCTCTTTCATAAGGTTTTCCAGAAGTGCCCCATAAATTTTACATCCCTATCTGATACAATAATGGTTGGCAACCCATGTATCCTCACTATTTATTTAAAGAAAAGATGACAAATATGACTAGCATCATGATTGTTTTACAAGGGATAAAGCGACTCATTTTTCTTAATCTATCTACTACCAAAAACACACTATCCAAATCAATTGGTGTTCTAGGTAGCCCCACTATGAATTTCATACTTATGCACTCTCAAGGCCTATTTGGGATGGGCAATGGATGATAGATCCCTACATTTGAGTATGTCCCTTTAGCTTTTTTACATACCCCACATTGCTCAACATACCTCCTTACATCCTTCTTCATTTTAGGCCAATGATAAAATCTCTCCACAAGATCTAGGGTCTTATTTAACCCAAAATGTCCACTCAAATTACCATTGTGCTTCTCTTGGATGAGGTTCTCCCTCATGGAACCCCTTGGAACACATAGTTGTTTCCCCTTAAATAGTAGACCATTCTTCAATGTATAGTCATCATATTTACTATGGAAATGATTATCAAAATCAGTGCATACCTTGTGGATCTCTGAGAAATCTACATCTCCTTCATATAGATCCTTGAATCCTTCAACCCCTATGGTCTACAATTGTATCTCTTGGACAGTAATCAATCTCCTACTAAGTGTATCTACAACTTTGTTGTTCACTCCCTTCTTGTTCTTGATTGTAAATGTGTATGACAGCAGAAATTTCATCCACTTTATGTGTCTCAAACTGAGCTTCTCATGTGTATTGATGTAGCTAAGAGCTTGTTTATTTGTGAATGCCGCAAACTCTTTTGAAAACAAATAGTACCTTCACTTCTTGAGAGCTTGAACCAATGCATAAAGCTCTAAGTCATAAGATTAATATCTAGACTTCGCCTCATTTAACCTTTCACTAAAGAAGGCTACTGGCCTCCCTTCCTGACTTAGGACTGCACCCACTACTATATTGCTAGCATCACATTCTACAATGAATAATTTTTCAAAACTTGGAAACACCAGTATAGGTTGGGTAGCCACTTCTTTCTTCAACCTTTCAAATCCTTCATTGGCTTCCTTGGTCCATATGTACTTTGTTTTGACTCCACCCTTTATGGTATCTAGGAAAGGTGCACAAATTTCACTGAATCTCCTCACAAACTTCCTATAAAATTGAGCCAAACCATGGAAACTTCTCACTTATGTCCCTCTTTTTGGAGTAGGCCAACTTAGGATTTCTTCAACCTTGCTTTTATCCATCTTTAGATCACCTTGGAAAACTAAAATCCATAAGTAGACAAGCTCTTTTTTCATGAATTCACTTTTCTCAAGGTTGATGGTTAACTTCTCCTCTTGGAGTTTCTTCTACACAATCTCTAGGTGTTTCATATGCTCTGCTTTGGTTTTGCTAAAGATGAGGATATCATCTAGGTAGACTACTACAAATACACCTGTGTAATCCTTTAAGACTTTGTTCATGACCCTCATAAAAGTACTAGGTGCATTTGTAAGCCCAAATGGCATTAATAACCACTCATAGATTTCCTATGTGGTTTTAAAGGCATACTTCCCCTCATCCACCTCTTTCATCCTAATCTGATAATATCCACTCTTAAGGTCTATTTTAGAAAATTAATTAGCACCCCCAATACAATCCATCAAGTCTTATATTCTAGGAATAGGAAATCTATAACTAATTGTTATCCTATTTATTTCCCTAGAGTTAGTACAAATTCTCCACTAGAACAGCACATGGTTTGATTCTCTTTCTTATCAAACCTTGATCCAAAAGCTCTTGAACTTGCCTTTCAATCTCCTTATTCTTCTCTAGTGTCATCTTGTAAGCATCTTTGTTTGGCAATGATGCCCCTGGCACAAAATCAATCTGATGACTTATTGCCCTTTGTGGAGATAGTGTAGCTTGTGTCCCATCACATATGATGTCCTTGAACTAATCCAACAGTTGTTTGATTTCTATAGGCATAGGTGTCTGATTGGGTGTCTCTTCCTCCTTTGGTTTCACCAAGATATCATAACCAATTCCTTCTTCCTCCTTCATGTCTTTTAGGAATTCCTTTCCACTCATTACGAGAGTATTGGCATCTTTCCTCTCCACTGTATATTTTTCTATCAAGGACTGCATCTTATAACTCACTCCATTCTTCTTGAATGAGTACTTATTCTCCTTGCCATGGTGGTGGTGGACTGCTTCTCTGTCATACTGCCATGGTCTTCCAAGAAACAGATGGAAATAATTCATTGGTAGCACATCAAAAAGTATCTTGTCCTGATACTTCCCTATGGTGAAATCAACCCACACTTGTTCATTGACCAATATATTTTTCCCCTTGTTCAACCAAGTTACTTTGTAGGGGTAAGCATGAGTTATCTTGTCCAACTTTAACTTTTTTACTGCCTCCTCTGAGATCACATTATCTGTTGACCTTTAGTATATAATGATTCTACACAACTTGCTAAGTATCTTTCACTTCACCCTAAAGAGTGCTCTCCTTTGTTTTTGTTCATCCTTGTTAGGTTTTTTAATCAATATTATCCTAAGCATTAGACTTTCTCCTTTCTCTGAATCAAGACTTACCTTAGAATGTTTAGTTTTGTCTTCTTCTTGCACACATGCAATCTTCTTCTCTCCTTGTGAAGATGATGGCTTATCCAGACACCTATAGGCAGGGTGACCCAACTATCCACAATTATAACATTTCATTGTGAAAGCTTCTTCCTCTACCATATCCTCCTCTATTTCTTGACTCATTTATTTTCTCAATGATCGTAGAGTCTCCTTGACCTCTAGTGTCATTTCTCCTTCCACTAGAACCTCCTCTATGTCCTCCTCTACGGTCTCTATATTTTCCTCTACCCCTAGATCTTAAATCTTGCTTCTTCCTGAGTTTTTCTTCCACCTTAAGGGCCATTTGAAAGCAACCATGGATATAAGTTAAGGTAAATATTCTTAGCTCCTCTTGAATGTTCCACCTAAGTCCATTTAGGTATCTATCTACCTTGATGCTTTCTATCTCTTTCACTCTATACCTAAGGCATAATTTTTTAAATTATTCAATTTAGGATGCCACATCTAAGTCCTTTTGTTTGAGATTCTGTCTCTTTTTATGCAGTTGGATGTCATAATCCTCTGGTAGGTAATTTTCTTTTACCTTAGCCACCATATCCTTAAAATTGACTATTGTCTTCTTCCCTTATCTTTCTCTTTCTTCTTGCAAGAACTTCCACCAAGTTAATGCTTTTCCTCTCAATATTGATTTATTTATCTTCACCTTTTGTGCCTCTGTAATCCCATCACACTCAAAGTGATTCTCCATTCCTTCAATCCATTCCATCACTAATTCTACATCCATTCGGCCAGAGAATATAGGGATTCCTTCTAATGTTTTTCCACTTAGTGCTTTAAGGGCTTTCAAAAAAATTGTTCCTCAGGTAATGGAGGATCTGGTTCTAATTTTGCCTCCTCTTCAACTTGATTATTTCCTTTGTCTTTATCCTCTACTAGTTGTTCTTTCATTTTTCTTGTAGTCTCTGCAACTTCTTCCAATTTGTGTTTCATCTCCTCCATAGCTTCTTCTAGGATTCTATTCTTTACTTGTTGTTCTGACAATTCTCTTGCCAACTTTTCTTTGGTCACCATGGTGCTCTCACCTGTTGACTCACTCATCTCTAACATGCACACTTAATTCCCAAGCCTTTCAATGGCTCTGATACCACTTTGATGGGGAGATCTAACTCATAATAGATTTATTTACATTCTTAAGGAATTTTCTATGGCCTTAATAGGGTACTTATTTATACCCTAACCATAGGACACTCCTATGGTTCCTATACTCCAACTAAATCTCTCTACCAACTTCAAACTCTCCTCAATCCTTCTCTATTCACTGTGCACCCATAGGCTCAATTCAAGCAACTATGCTTCCAAACTATTCTTGGCAATAGGAATAGGGTTTCAACATATTTCCCCTTCACTCTCCTTCAATATTGATCCACTCTTATGGATTCTTTCAATGTTTTCTCATCGAGTTCATACTTTCCTATATTTTAGGCCTTGTAGTCTTTTTAGCCCAATTAGGCATCCTAAAACTAGTAATCTTGGAATAACCCCAAACTTCCCTTAACAAACCCCCAAACTAGTTGTGGATTCTCTCTAAGGACCTCCTAGGCTTCAAGATTTCCTAGGTCTTAGGTCTCCATGGTGTCCGTACATAGGACTTCCAGCAAACCCCTATTTTTAAGGGTTTCTAAAGCATGTAGACCAGTTTGGATTCTTTGGTCTCCCTAAATTCTTTAATGGATTCCTCTAAACTTCTCCTTGCAACCACATATCCTTAACACATGCACCTACACTCTCCCACTCATTAATGGCACAAACCAATCTATTCCACCATGCTTTATACCTCTTTAACACTACAATCTCCTAGTCAAATGGCTCTGGACCCGCCTAGGGCTTGCTTGCATAAATAGATCCCCTACTCACATTGAACCACAAACACATATTTACACTACTTACAGGGTTAACTCCTTTATTCTAAGTTTTTATGAGGAACAAACCACGAGAATTCAATAAAGGGCCATGTTTACATAACTGCCTCTATACATACCAGCAACAATGGCAAATCACAAGAATTTATGAAAAAACTAAAGAAAAGTAACAAATTGCTAATCTACCACCACAAGAATTAACTACATGAACTCCTTTACACAAAGATCCACCATTCTATCCATTGAAGTGTGGATGAAGGCTCTGTAACTCAAAACAGTCTAAATTTTTGCTTTCTCCAAACTCAATGCATACAATCTGATGTCCAACCCTTCAATTAGGGTTTCTCTAACCTTATATAGGTCATACCCACATGTTCAGACCCTAAGGTCAAGATTTGGACCCATTTAATGCTATTTTCAACATTCTAGGAAATGTTGTCATGATAACTTTGCAAAGTTGCAAAGTTGTCATGAGCAACTTTTGCAACTCTTCCAACTTGCTCAACTCAATCCAAAATCACACTATTGGATCCAAAATCATCTAAAAACACAAAAATAACATTTTTCCCTTACTTTTGGGATTTGGGTCATTGTTTAACCACCTTTGACTTTCCTAGTCACCTATTGCAAACTAACTACTTAGAACCCTCTTGGACTAAAACCAAAAACAAAACTTGACAAATCCTATCTACACACACTTTGGGACTTTATCTCAGTCCTTATTCCTTGGTGGTTGGATAGAACCCCCTACAATCCAAAATATATCTAGGACCCAACTTAGACCCTAAGGTGCTCCTGCACCACTAGACCACGGAGGAACATTTACAAGCTTGTAAGGATGCCATGAACAGGCATCGTATTCAACACGAAGATGTTGTGAGGAGAATTTCCACACTATCTCTCAAGGAAAGATAATTAAAATGGTACTTAAACTTGAATTCCAACTCCATCAATAGTTGGAAAAATATAGAAGAAGCCTTCCTAACTACATTTCATGTTCACGTGGACCCCGCTTGGTCTCACATCTAGATTATTTCTATCAGGTAGGAACCTAATGAACCTTTGGAAAATTACAACCACTAGGTCAAGAGAGCCATAAAATGATGTACGGGTCCCTTAATCCCATCCACCGAAGTGGTTATCCAGACTTACCTCAATTCTCTAGATCCTTTTGTCACAACCCTCCTCTAGAGTACCACCACTACAAATGAGAGAGACACCTTTGCAAATGTTTACAACCTCGCCCTTGAATTATCCGAAAATATGAGTAAGACTCTTGATGGTATTGGACAAAGTGTCCCATATAACATGCAGCCTAGGGGGAATACCTATGTGGGAGGATATAACCCCAACATGGCAGTGGGTGCTCCAATGATGAACCCGGTGTCCCAGTATATCTACCCTGCCCATGCCAATGCTCCTCCAGGCCCAGAATATTCACCTTGGACACAACTATAGCAACCAATGATTTAGTCTATCAGAGTACCTTTCTTCCAGGAATCCGTGTCTAGAGAATTGCCTTCCTTAGCTCTAAGTGCTACTGTTAACTCATCACCCTAGTCGTGACATTGTGATAGAACCACCCAGTTGTCTGCCAAGTTTGAATCCCTCTTGTGACTTATGTCTTCACTCACTTCATACATGGGATAGCTAAAGATGGGACCCTCTACATACAATAACCTAAATTCCTCCCAGTGAGGAAATATCTTTTCAGGATAGTAGAGTTCTAACAACTCCAAACCCCAATATTTTCACAACATCAGCCAATAGTGGAACAATACACCAAATAATGGGCGTGTACCCCCAAACCAATTTGGCACTCAAGGGAGTGCGGATCCTTGTCACTTTGTGCAACTCACCAAATTTCACCCCTTGACTTCATGGTATTGGTTACATGATACCAGTTTGCATTCTGAGGTAAATTGCGCCACAGTGGAGAAGATCATTGAGATCTCCCACTTAGATAGGCAATATCACATCAATCTACCACCTCTAGAATCCTCAATCAATCCTTGTCACTTTGTCTTTTATTTTGAAACTATCTTTCTTCATGGTAGATGAAGAAGACAAGGAGGAACCTTATCTACATGGGTTCTTTGATGATTCCATCCCCACCTTTGAATCCAATTCTTTTACAAATTCTCAGGCCCCCTACATCACAATGGGCCAAGCCAACAAAGGCCCCTTCATGAAATTGACTCCCCCTAAGTAATACCAACCTCACCCTAGATCCCCTAGAGAAGGTAAATTTGCCCCCTCCAAAGGGGCCTGCATATAACTATACTCAAGACTTCACAAGAAAGGGTCTGGGGATCCTGAAGGGATGATTTGACATCACAAAGGTGATGGAAAATACTACTACCTCCATGAATTTGATGGAGGTACTTCTAAATTTCCCCAAGCAGAGGAAGGCCCTCTTGCAATATCCACAAAACTCAAAAACCCACAATCAACCACCTAAAACGGTCACATTCGATAATGCCAATGTAGCTAGATTATGGGGAAATACAAAGGACCCTCCCTTTTTGTTTGGCCTTAAAATTCATGGTAAGAACCCACACAATTGTTAGGTAGATTCTAGACCTTCAGGAAATGTCATGCCCATATCCATTTTTAAGAAGCTTGGATTGGTCTACACGCCATCCAAAAGTGCAATAGTCCAGCTGGACAAAACCGTTATTAAAATGGTAAGTGAGTTGAAAAATGTCTAGATACATCTCATGCAAGAACCCTGGGTGTCCAGTGTCATAGATATCTAAGTGGTTGAAATTCCTAAAACATACAGGATGCTTCTAAGTCAAAATTGGTCCAAGGCCCTTAATGGGTATATCTTGATTGAATTTTCCAACCTGTGGCTCCCTTGGAGGGGAGAGGCCAACCAGATCAATGTGGAAAGAAAACCTTGAATGAAACAAACCCCCACCAAATATGGTTAGGTGAGAGAGATAATGTTTTCTAAATTAGATCCCGGCCTATATAGGGCTAAAGAAATCTTGACCAACCTCGTTATCACCCAGAGGGTTCATGATCTCATCGTGTGGTTGAAACATGACATTAACCTTCAAAACAATGATGCATCCTTAAATACTCTCTTATCAGATACGTGGTGTCAAGTGCACTACAAAAAACACTCTGAATTGGAGTGCCAACCATGTGTTGACATCACCAACATCTGCCTCTCAAATTTCCAAGAAGAAAAATGAAAAGAGGCCAAGGAAAAACACAGTCCAACCATGAACACACAAGAGGGACTGCTTGTTGAGGATTCCCCATTAGAAACTCCTCCGAAGGAAGCTCTAGCCCCCATGTCTTCCACTCTAGAAGACATTCCAGAACTTCCTCCCCTTCCCAAACCAATTACACTCACTACCTGACCTTCCAAACCCCACTACACTAACAATGACCTATCAATCCCGAAGTTTGACCGATCTAGATTCAAACAAGGGTGTAGAGCTAGGTGGAATTAATCAACCCTCGAGGGAAGTCCTTCCTTGCATCCTACCAGTTGTATTTTTACTACACCAACAACATCATAGAGTACAAGGCTTTGATCCTTGGCCTCTTGTTGACACTAAAAAAGGAGTCACTTGACTCTGGGTGATGGGTGACTTAGAGCTCATAGTCAGACAATTTTGGATTCAATACACATATCATGACAAATGACTGGCAGCCTATCATAATAGAGCACGGAGTTTGATAGAGGACTTTGATACCTTTGGTATCGAGTTGATTCCCTGGAAGCATAATTATGTCCAAGATGCCATTATTGTGTCCCCCAGCACCCTTGAACCCATTGCAGGTTCCTGGCTCCAAAAAATTTCTATAGAAATGATCCCCATGCCTTTTGTCCTTAACAACATAACCCACTTCCAAGTCTTCAAAGATGATAAGCATATCCTTGGCTTCATGTAAAATGTGGGTGTTTTTGAAGACCAAATCATTAAAGAAGAAGAACACGATGATACAAGACAAGGTGGAGACAAGGAAGACATCAAAGACCTACCCACTAGCACCCCAAAGGGGATGGTATCCCTTGAACATACCTTTGACTTGGACCCTTGGGTCAAAGACAAAATACCCCAGTCCTCTGAAGCGGGAAAATATGAAAAAGTGAACATCAGAACATATATTGAAGAAAAAATTGTGCATGTAGGTGTCTCTTATTCCCCAGAGGAAAAAGACAAGATTCTTAGGATTCTCTGAGAATATATTGACATAATCACCGGGGATATGAGGATCTTAAAACATATGATACATCTATCATAATGCATATAATCCCCCTAAAGCCTAATGCCAAACCATTTAGGCAAAAATAGAGGCCAGGTAATCCTCTGATCAAACCCCTGATCTATCAATAGGTTCAGAAGTTACTATCTGCCTAAATCATCTTCCCTATTTGGAATACCACCTGGGTGGCCAATTTAGTCCCAGTCCAGAAAAAGAATGGGGAAATCTGACTGTGCATGGATTTTTTTAACCTGAACAAAGCCTCAAAAAAGGATAACCATTCCCTACTTTCACTGGATGAAGTGCTTCATATCATTAATTATTTAAAAATGATGTCCTTCCTAGATGGATACTCGGGATATAATCATATCATGGTCAAATTTAAAGATAGAATCAAGACTACATTCACCACCAAGTGGGAAATGTTCACTTATAGAAGAATGCCATTTGGCCTAATAAATGTTGGGGCAACATTTCAAAAGGCTATGGACATCACCTTCGATGGACTGGTTAATAAGTGCATAATCATCTATATGGATGATTTGATAGTTTTCTCTTAGGAAAGGCATGATCACCCTTCCCACTTCGCCAAGATCTATGAGAGATGTCATCTATTCGGTATTTCCCTTAACCCCAAGTAGTGCATATTGTTGGAAATATAATATGGGAAAGCAAGATGCTGAGAGTGAGAGGTGAATCAGATCTTCAACTTTTATCTCTTGAAACAAACTGATCCAAAATCATACATAAATGTAATTGATCTATCATCTAGTAGCATTCATGACAGTAAATAAATAACACAAGACACAGAATTTTGGTAACCCAGAAACCCAATAAGGTAAAACTGGGGTGGAGATGACACCCAAAAAATCTTCACTACTACAGCAATAAAGTGTGCTTGTTAGGGCTACAAGATTTGATCACAATATGTAATCTACTTGGTTAAAGGTCTACCCAGTTAAGAGCTACAGATCATTACAATCTACCTTGTAAAAGGATTTAAACTTACAACAAAGTAAGCACTCGGCTAAGAGATTTAGAAAGGTCTATTAGAACCACTCTGTTAAGATATTTCACTTGATACACTTGTTAGAATGTTTCAAGATCCGATCCTTCATTATGCACTATGATGCTAATAATGGATCTCCTCTTTTCAATACCTTATTTGATCTAATAATCTGATATATCTTTACTCTACTACTCACTGAACTTTCACTCTGCTAGATCTATGTTTCCTCTATCAAAACAACCCTTCACACATCTCTCATGTATGCATACGCCTTCTCTCTCAGTACTCTAAATTAGGGTAAGAAGAAATCTTAATATACTTTACAGATCTGGCAATTAGATCTAGATCAATGATCAGGATCAAATGCTTATGCCACTTGGGCAATCCAATTTTTTGATTGGCTCCATACCACGTATTGGGATCAAATAATTAAATCTATAATTATCCCGTTGAAAATATTAAATGCTTAGATAAGTCGGCCCAAAATAGTTTACCTCAAAATTGGTGTCAATTCTAACATACATAACAAAATTGTCTTGCTCAGCACAGAAAGACTTTGTCGCTCGGCATGAGCTAAACTTGGTAACCATGTGAATCAGCAACTATTATCTTCTTGGAAATGACTATGCTAGATAGCTTGCCCTATACTGGATAGCTTGGCCGCAGTGATGACCGGCTAAAACTACCTAGATAAATGACTAAGTGTCAGACAATAATGATCAAAAAAAATTAGAGATCATCAATCTCCCCCTTTGATATTAGTGGAAAAAACACTTATCAATTACATTCACAAAATTTTCCTAAGTACATAATGTACTCCCCCTTAGATTATACTTCATACTTCATACATTATCTCAGCAAAGATATTTATACCTGGTTCTACACATCATTTTCTATTTCCTTTCCTTTGCATGTTTCCTGTCTTGTTTCCCCCTTGTTTTTGTCACTGATTTTTGTGGAGGTTAAGTTGTATTTGTCCAAAAATGGTTTATGAAGCTGTAAAATCAATGCAAAATATGTATCCCAACTATCCTTAACAAACTTCATAACCTCGACCTTAACTTCTACCTCGGTAGCTAGACTTACCAAACTATCTGCAGTAGAGAGATGAGAATCTCTCTTGATCAATTATTGTGCAGTTGCGAGTTCCTTCTGAATAACCTCTAGATGAGGTATCAAATTAACCTGGATTGTTATTAGTTTGGCCCTAATTCAGCCATCTTCAGTCATAAGCTCGGCTAATCTCCTCTATCCATGAGTTAATTTATCAAAATGGATGGAGCTAGAACTAGCATCCATGCTCAATGAATTTGTTGTTGACTTCATATCTAAATGCAACTTCTCAATAAGCTATTGATTCTCCTTTGTAAAGAATGTATCATCACATAATCTTTTGTATAATGAAAAGACATTATTTGCAACTTCCTCAAGAATCTCAACAAGAGAAGAAAGTTCAACCTGTTTGGTGGCATTCTCTCCAGATATCTTCTCCAAGACTTTGTTCTCAAATCTTCTCTCAGACCATTGCAATAATTTTTCATTTGCCTCAATATTTTCATCAGTAACTTTCTACACAATGTGAACTAACTGTTCTAGTATTGGTGCTTGCTGATTTTCATCTTCCATATCAAAATATTTAATTAAAATATCCTTTATGTCATGCAGAACTTGCTTCTGCTTTTGTTCCCTCTTCGTTTCCTCTTGTCTCTTCTTCCTCTTCAATAGGTCTTGAAGGGTCTGAATATGCTCATATGTCAAACTCTCAAGATCCCATTTAGGAATCACAATGACTTCATCTAATGTGACATTTAAGCTTGGTGACTTTTTCTTGTTTAATTTCCTCTTCTTGAGCTCTGGTGAGCTGATACTCGGCTCAGGTTGTGTGATATATTTTCCTTTGTCAGTATCAATTTCAATTTCTTCCTTCATATGAGTCAAGATTTCCTACGGGTCAGGTATACTTTCTATTTTGGTTCTAGTGGGAGTAGATGTTTCAGAGTGTGGTAGAGCCACCAACACTTGTATAGCCTCTTGTTCTATAGGCTTATTTGCAATTTCTTCCATCTTATCTCCAATCTCTAAAACTTTTTGTACAACCTCTAAAATAGGTGGATTAGTATTGATTACCTCCTTTTCTCCTTCTATCTTTGTCTCGGCCTCAGTAGTACGAATGGGCAATTGCACACTTGTGTTTGCCGGCTCATTCTGATCCTCGACATCCATATTGTTGTTCTCTCCAAGTGTAGTGTCAATGGTACTATCCATTGTCAAATCTACATTTTTCCGATCTCTTGTTTTCCCTTGTGGTTCTGTCTTAGTCTTTGCTTGATCAGTAGAAGTTTCTTCTTCCATTTCCTTTGGCTCTGAGGTGCCTTCACCTTTCTCATCGGCCTTCTTAGTGATTAACCCAAAGGTTTCCTTCCATATTCTGGTGCTTTGTTGAACTACTCCTTCAACATCATTCTTAATTATTTCATAGGATATTTGTTTAGGAATAAAATTCCTTTGATATTGTTCAATGAATTTTTCTATCTATTTCTTGGTTAGATCGGGAATAACCTTAGCTAGTGTTCCTTCCCTTATCTTTCTTTCGGCCATTAAAGCATACTGCCACTTTTGTGATAAAATGTCATAAAGTTCTATATGAATAAGATTTCCTTTTTCTACAGGTGTCATCTTGTATGTACACATCATATCTAGAAATGCTTCTTGAATATTGTGCTTGTTAGCTATGCTTTTCTTCCCATACTTGATAAATTTAAATCCTGCTAAACGAGTTGTACTCCTAATATTCTTGCATACCTCATCAATATTGGTCATTTTTTTATGTAATGTTGTAGGTATGTTTCTAGGTTCATTAGTATCTGTCTTCTCCTCATCTTCTTCTTCTTCCAAGATTAGTTTTCTCCTTGGTCTTTTCTCAAGCATGTTCGGCAGTGCCTTAGTTTCAACTTGTTTTCTCTTTCCTGAACTACTCTCACTAGCATTCTTCTTTGTATACACCTTTGCTAACTTAGCTTGTGTAGAAATAGTTGATGCCCTTGTCCTAGGCTGGTTAGAAATAGGAGGGGTCACCTTAGGTTTTTCTTAACTTGGTTTAGTTTCCTTGGCAACTACTGGTTGCTTTCCTTTTCCTTTCGCAGTGATATCCTCTTCAGGTTCACTCTCTTCTTCTTCACTAGAAATATATTCTCCATGTCCTGTTGATAAACCCAAAGTTGCATCCTCTACTTCTTCATCACTCTCAATTCAAACCATCTTCTTCAAATTTTTGACAATCTTTTTCCTTTTCCTCTCCATAGTGCTAGCCTTCAAATCCATAGAGATTTTGGACTTTACTTCTTCATAGTTTCTAGAACATTTTGTTGCACTATCAATTTCCTCTACCAATAGAGTTGTTATAGTTGCAGATGTCTTATCAACATTCACTTCATAAGGTAATGGCCTTAGCCATGATACCCTCAGAACTATTGCCTGCACATAGGTGAAATCTACCAGAAAACATACATCCTCGTAATGCTTCTCAAAAAGTGATCTCAAAATTCTACTCCTCAATCTCATCTTTTTCTTGAATTCGACAAAATATGTTCCCATCACAAGGTCAAATTTATCACCTAACTACTGAATAAATTCATTGATTTGTTGTGTGATAGGTCTATCTGTTTTCCACACTATGTTTCCAAAAGTAGGAAATGTATTATGTATGTAGAAAAATATACAAATGAGTAGAGATCTGAACTTACACATTGAATTCTTTGCCTTTCTAATTGAAGCAAGGTTCTTGGCCAATTGCATCAGTTGAAGCTCAGAAAGGTCATAAGTATGATCCTTCTTCACAATCTTCCAAGCCTAGTCAACTGCAATGCAAGGGACACTATCCAGTCATCTCGACTGATAAAACTTATGAGAAATAACCCTAATCACAAAATCAAGCTCCAAATCTGTAATAGTAGAGATCGTCATCCCTTTTTATTCCAAATGGATCCAGTAAATTCTTCTATGTTTTCCTTACTCTGACATCTCATTGTCCTCTTTTCGTTAAGAATTGGATAACCAGTTACATGATGGATGATTTCCTTTGTAATCTTAACTGGTCCATTTTCCATCCATATGTTCATGTCATGTACATGACTCAGAACAATCTTGATCCATTCCATTCTGAAATCCCTCATAAAATCTAGGTCATGAGTTAACCCTCTCTCGGCTAAATGTTTGTGTTCATCTTTTAGGGCTCCGTCTTTGAACAATTTGTTGAAAGATTCTCTTAGCTCGTGATTGCCAACTTCACTTATCTTGAACATATAACACGACCTAATATCATGAATCATGAGTACCTTAGGTGGAATCGATGATAGGGCTCTAGTTAGATCACCTTGGATGGTGCTCTTGGGAACTCCTCAGAAATTAGGAGGTGCACAGGTGTCGCTCCTCACCAATTGAACTTTTAGCAACTCCTTCTCTATACTCTTCACTGTTATGGAAGAACTAGCGGCCATGATTTTGAACAAAATAGGGTTTCAAAATATGATGAACATAATACCTCAGAAGATGTCAAAATTCACACTTTTACTTAGGGTAGCCGACAACACACTGTAGAAGTCTTCAAAAGATCTTTGCAGAAATCAAGTTCACAAATTTCTCCAACACTCTGTGAAATTCTCAATCGCAAGGTGAAAATAAGTAATGAACGGCTCATTCCTTTATAGGCTCCAAAGATCAAAAAGTTAGGTTTTCAATAAAAAAAATTTCCATTGAGTGAGTGCCAAACAGTTATCCTCGGCCGACTCACAAAACTTGTCTATCTCTCAGTTACAACCCATACCAGCTCGACACATACTAGAGAACTTGGTCTCAGTGTACAATAACACTGTTGCTTGGCACCTATAGTGCATATTAACTTTGCTAGGTACATGTTTCAAAATTATGTCCTGATGCATCTTAACATATGCAGATATGGAATTTTGCACTTTATATGTTAGGAACTGATAAAAGATATGAGATATAAACACAGTTCCTTACATACCATTATTTGCTTAATTAGTGATGGTGTGATCACCTGATCCATTAGATTGGGTGACCTCAGCTTCAGTAGCTTCACTGCTACTTGGTTCTATTTTTCTTACCCATGTTTGATTCATCTGTGCTCTAATTTCCTCACCAGTAGGAGCAGGTACCCTTGTCTTGCAATCCTTCCTAGTGTGACCGATTTTTAGACAATTATAGCAAACTAGGCTTCCATTCATCCAACTCTTAGATTTTCCATAGAAATGTATCTTTATGCAGTTTTCTGGAACATGCCCATAGTCACCACAGTAATGACAACTATGCCATGTGTTGTAATCCCAATTTTAAGTGTTACATTTCCTTGGTACTTTTTCTTGTGTCTTTGATGTCCATTGTTGTTTAGCATTAGATCTACAATCTTGTGCTCTATGTCAAAATTTTTGACAATTGTAACAATACCCATTGAATCTAGGTGTGAGAGGTGCATTATTTGCCTTTTCCCAACATTCATGTGCTTGATGTCCAAACTTCTTACAGTTAAAGCAATAACCATTGAACTTAGGTTTAGGATTGGACTTACCATTCTTGCTTCGGCAGATGTTTGTTGTGTGTCTTGATTTTCCATAGTGATGGCATATAGGCTTGTCATTCTTTGTCTTTGCATTCCTCTTTTCACCAATCTTAGATGATTCTCCTTTATCATTAGATTTCTGTTGTTTGATGTGACCTAATCTAGAAGAATCTTTAGATCTCCTTGATGCTTCCATCAAGTTTTCAAAATTAGTCTAAGCTTCATTAGGTCTATTCAATCTTTCATTAATTTCTTTCTCAAATCTCAATTCATCTTTCAATTGACTATTCTCAGATCTCAGATTCACCATTTCCAAGTCTTTCATGTTGATCTCCTGATTTGCAAGTAACAATTGATTCACCATGTCAACCTCATTATTTGTCATCATTTTTACTTCATGTTTCCTTTCATCAAGTCTGATAGTCATCATTCTTTTGTCTTCTTCAGCCATAGCTTTGTCATCTTCAGCTTTCTTCTTTTGTTCCACTACTTCACATAGTATTATTGTTTGTGCTTCTTGTTCTCTCTTCAAGTTTCTGACTTCTTCACACAATGTATTATTTCTTTCCAGTAGATCTAAAATTTATGCATCGCTATTAGTAGAGTTTCCATTTTGAAATAGGTTTGCAGTGTCTTCTTCCTGATAATGAGTGTCATTCATTTGTTTGGCCAAATCTTTCCTAGATATCAAGGACTTTCTTAATTCTTGTCTTACTGTCTCAAGCTGATGTAATGCTAGCTAAATTTCAATCTTTTGATTCTTAATGACTTTACCCAATTTGTAAACTCCATCTCAAGATTTGTACTCTCAAGTTGGTTAGAACCTTTTGTAGGAGAACTGAGCTCTGATACCAATTGTTGGAAATACAATGTGGGAAAGAAAGATGCTAAGAGGGGGGGTGAATAAGATCTTCAACTTTTATCTCTTGAAACAAACTGATCCACAATCATACATAAATGTAATTGATCTATCATCTAGCAGCATTCATGATAGTAAATAAATAACACAAGACACATAATTTTGGTAACCCAGAAACCCAATAAGGTAAAACTGGGGTGGGGATGACACCCACAAAATCTTCACTACTACAGCAACAAAGTGTGCCTGTTAGGGGTACAAGATTTGATCATAATGTGTAATCTAACTGGTTAAAGGTCTGTCTGGTTAAGAGCTACAGATCATTACAATCTACCTTATAAAAGGATTTAAACTTACAACAAAGTAAGCACTCGGCTAAGAGATTTAGAAAGGTCTGTTAGAACCACTCTGTTAATAAATTTCACTTGATACACTTGTTAGAATGTTTCAAGATATGATCTTCATTATGCACTCTAATGCTGATAACGGATCTCCTCTTTTCAATACCTTCTCTGATCTAATAATTTGATATATCTTTACTCTGTTGCTCACTGCACTTTCACTCTACTAGATCTATGCTTCCTCTATCAAAACAACCCTTCACACATCTCTCATGTTCGCATACACCTTCTCTCTTAGTACTCTAAATTAGGGTAAGGAGCAATCTTAATATACTTTACAGATCTGGCAATTATATCTAGATCAATGATCAGGATCAAATGCTTATGCCACTTGGGAAATCCAATTTTCTGATTGGATCCATGCCACGTAGTGGGATCAAATAATTAAATGCATAATTATCCCATTAAAAATATTAAATGCTTAGATAAGTTGGCCCAAAATAGTTTACCTCGAAATTGGTGTCAATTCTGACATATATAACAAAACTATCTTGCTCGGCATAGAAAGACTTTGTCACTCAGCATGAACTAAACTTGGTAACCATGTGACTCAGCAACTATTATCTGCTCGACAACGGCTGTGTTGGATATCTCAGCCTATACTGGATAGCTCGGTCGCAGTGATGACTGGGTAAAACTGCCTAGATAAATGACTAAGTGTGGGACACTAATGATCAACACATATTCAGGGTCACAAAAGGAAAACTCCAGGGGCATGTCATCTCCAAGAATGGAATATCCATTGGCCTAGAGAGAGTTGATGTATTTCTTAATATGCAGATGCCCTACAACAAGAAAGAGATGTGATCTTTCTTTGGAATGGTCAATTTTCTCCGACGCTTCATCACTAGATTCGTTGAGGGTATCAAGCCTCTCAATAATATGATGAATAAGGACATGAAAATTGAGTGGAGCCTGGAAGTGAAGCAAGCATTCACTCAAATCAAATAGGCTATCATGGAGGCCTCAGTCTTGGCAAGTTTGGATTATTCACTTCCCTTTTACATATATTATTTTGTCTTTGCCCACTCTGTTGCAGTAGTGTTAACCCAAAAAATGGAAGGGGAAGAATGACCCATCACCTTCATGAGTTCCCCCTTCAAGAATGTCAAATTATGATATTCACCTCTTGAGAAGCAAGCGTTTTCTCTCGTTCGAACAATAAATAAATTATGACATTATATACTTCAAAATAAGGTACATGTTTTTGTTCCAGACCAAGCTATTAAATACCTACTATTGCAAAGTGAATTGGGAGAATGCTAGGGTAAATGGATGGCCATCCTCCATGAAATTGACATTGAAATGCAACCCATGAAGCTTGTCCATGTACAATGATTATGTAAGGTCATGGCTGAAGCAAACCCATGAATTGAATGTCAAATATATATAGTGGAGTCTCTTACCCGGGATCCCTAGTATACTGATTTGGTATACCTCCTACTCAATAACTAGTGCCCCAAGGGACTCCCTCCCAACAAACATCAAGAGTTATGGCAAAAAAGTGCATATTTTATAATCAAGAATGGAAAACTCTTTCGCAAAAATTATGAAGGCATCTACCTTCAATGTCTTGGTCATGAACAAGCTACTAAGATGATAGAATAATTCCATGGATATTTTGGGACTGGGCATGGCTCAGCTGATGCCACAACCAATCAAATTCTTTGGGTTGGATATTACAAGTCTCATATCTTTAAATATGTTCATGTACATGTGAGGAAGTTCCATACATGCAAAACTACTTCTTCTCGAGAGTGGAATCTGACAATGCCCCTCCAACCCATCTTTGAAACCAGACCCTTCATCCAATGGGCATTTGACTTTATCAGGGAAATAAACCCTAACTCATCCATTAATCACCTATACATCTTAACTCCTACTAATTATTGTACCTAGTGGTCTGAAGTCATATCATGAAAAAACAATATTGTGGATGTGGTGATTAGTTTCATCAAGGAAAATATAGTCACTAGATTTGGAATGCCCTTCGCCCTTGTGTGTAATAATGGTCCATTTGTTTCCTCAGCCAGTTGTTAGAATGGGCCTTTCACAGGAATATTACCCTCAAGTTCTGTAGTAACTACTATCCATGGGGCAATGGAGTAGAAGATTCCACTAACAAGAACATCTTAGAGGTAATCAAACATTTTCTAGAGAAGAACCCCTAGGACTGGCACCAAAAGATACAATTTGCCCTTTGGGAGGACTGTATCCAAATAAAAGCTGCAATGGGAAATTATTTGTTCCATCTGGTCTACAGCCAGAATCCAGTATTCCTGATAAACCTACAGATCCCAGTCTTATAGCTCATGCAAGAGTTCAACACCCATGATAATATTGTGTAATTTCATCTCCTCAACTTGATACGTCTGGAAGAACAAAGAGATAGTGCTCTCGAGAACTTCATGAGGAATCAAACAGTAGTCAAATGCTAGTTTGACAAGAGAGCCCAATATAAGGTTTTCTGGACCTCAGACTTGGTCCTCTTGTGAGACAAAGCCTGGGAAAAGAAAGGGAAGCATACTAAATTCTAAAGGCTTTGTATTGGGCCTTACTAGATATCTGAGGTCTATGGGAACTAACACATATCACATCAACTCCTTAATAGGAGAATTTGTCTTATTTCCTATAATGGATAGTTCCTCAAGCACTACTTTGAATGAGGTATGGGAGGGATTTCCCTCCACCTTTTTGGAGTTGTATCATATGTATAGTTGGCTTGTAAATAAGCCCAGTGCTCTGTGTTGGTACATTTTCCATGTAAATAGTTATGTTGGGCCTTTTTTCCCTTGTAAGTAGTTTTGGTTTCTTTCCTTGTTTGTGTCGTTTCATCCCAGACTCTATTATTTCATGACTCTTTCATAGGTAGGAATGCTTCGCATAATGAATCGATATACATTGAGATACTCATCCCATGCATTTTAGCAGCCTAGAATCTTTCGCTTAGATAACACTTGGTGCTACCCTCACTCAAGGGAATCCTTAGAAGTGTGACATAAGGTAGTGGTTAGTCTTCATTATATTTAGGAAACATTCTTATTCCATGCCAATTAAAAGAAAAATCAGCTAACTAAGTCAGCAATGAAAGAGAGAAAGTGGACATGAAACATTGGTAGGATAGATCGATTATACTTTCAACAGACTCTATCTGGAAAGCTAAAATGTATCTTGGGTTAGGAATTTCCTCCTCATTAAAAGAAAGAAATGTGGATGGTAAGGTGAAAGGAGTACCACCGTAGTAATAAGCTGAGCTTGAAGACTCTAGTGAAAGAAGTACTGCCTTCACCATCCCGAAAAGAAAACAAATAAAATCTAAGGAGGCAAAGCCCTAAAGTTAGAAATTATGCATGCGGTACTCGCAACGGGGTGAGTCTGGATGAGCTAGTATGGTTTCTCTATTTTTCCAAAAAATTGTCAAATTGTGTCCCCCTTTATAAGCACAACCTCACAACTTGGCAAGAGTGAATGTCTAGATCACGGTGAGTTAGATTTTTCAATTCCCTAAATCATACTAATAAAGTAACTCTGATGATGGCAGGACCCTAGTTTACTCTTTGGGTAGATCCTGGAGTTCTCAAATGCATGAGGCATTTGTCCCAGTGAGTCATCATTTGTTATGCCCTACATACCCATCCCTACATTTTGTGGGCAAAATTTTTGGTCCCCCTTCTTTTTATTTTTCTTTTGTTTTCCTTTACCTTTTTGTGGCTTGTCTATTTCTCCAGGATCTAGATCTCGGGGTGTTTTCTCTTTTGTGGTCAATGAATTTTAGACTCCATGATTCTGGTGTCATTTCTTGAGTCCTCTTTGGGGGGTGGTCAGTGGGAATCTTGAGGTTCAGACTTCAGGAGTTTTTTCCTTGTTTGCTCAGAATGCTAATTGGTAATTAATGCACTTCTTTTGGGCATTATAAAAGGCCAAATACTCTGTCATTCTCACACTCACTACAAACAAGTTTTTCCTGAGTGAATTGATGGGGATTTATAGCACAACACTTCCCAAGCTAAGAAATTATTAGACCCCCCCCCAATTCATGCAAGTGTTGTGTATTTGAAACTCTAGCAGTGTGTGGTGATAGAGTGAGCGGTGTTCGAGCTTCCATTCTAGCATTTTGTCTCCTAATCTCCTCTTGGCATTCTAGTTCTCTTTTCTTTTTCTTTCTTATGTTTTTGTTTGTTTGGTTTCTTGCCTTTTTTTTGGTTCTGGTCATTTATTATTTTTCCCTCACATGGTTTGACTCCTGGTTTGTTCATCTCACCCTTGGCTTTGGTTGTTGGCCTTTCCTCCCATGTTGCAGCCCCTTGCGGCTAGTCCTATACATTTTGTAAGATAATGTAGACTCTATACATTTTTTGAGGTAGTGTGTGTCCTATAAATTGTGTTCAATAGTGTGTCTTTTGTAATTTTGGTAGTTTGATGTACATTCCTATGAGTATCATAGTTTAGTGTTCGCCTCATTAATTCGATGCATCCTTGCAATTTTTAGCTCTATTTGTAAATTTTGAAGGTTCTACAAGTCTTGTAAATAATGTGAGTTTTGTGCAGTCTGTGAGTTGTCCTGTGAGTGTTTAGGTGTTGAGTAGGCCCTAGAAAGAATTTTGACTCTATGTATATAGTGTATATGTGTTTGTGCATTGTTTTTCTTTTAGTTGTTCATAGTACCCTAAAATTTGTGCATGCCCATGGGTTTCTCGCATTGTGAGCCCCTGTAAATAGGGCCTTAGGGTTTTTTTTTTCTCTAAAAATTGTTTGTGAGGTCTTGTGACCACACTTTCCTAATAATGCATTGGACCCATGTTGTCTTGGCCAACACAGACTCCTGGTTGAGTCATAATAACCAGATCAATTGTAGAATCGAGATCGCAAGCTCAATGACTTGAACTTATAATTTTCTCTCTCCTCTGTTGTGTTTGTCTTAATGGCAGGACTAATTCCCACAAACACACATTCAAAATTCATCCCAACTGGCATTCAATGCCCTTCATGCCATGTACACTATCAACCAATTGTTATAGCTCCATCCTAGTGGATATACATGCGTTGCATACAGAGATTTTAGGAAATTTAATAAGAGCATCACCTAGTTGCCCCACTTGCATTCTGGTATTCCAGAACCTTTATCTCTGAGTGTTTTGGTGATCCCCGAAACACCCATCATGTTAGATTTTGAAGTCATTATCTCTGGACCTTGGTGGTCTTGGGTAGGTCTTATGTATTCTGTGGTTTTTTCACCAAGGCTATAATTCATCCAGAATTCCCAATAATAACTAACACTTTCTTTCTGTAGGTGACAGGTGAAAATGATTCCCTAAGTTCCAGAACCCAGAGTTTAGCTTAAAATTATTAAAATACAATGTATTGACAGTCGTCTGGTTTTGCAGGCTCAAAGTTAGAATAAAAATGATGGCTACAACCACATCACCCCAGGGAAGTCCCAAGCTCCCAAGTGCATCAATAGTTCCTACCAAGAAATCAATGGTAGAAATAGTACTAGAGAAGCTCCCACAAGTTCTCAAATATAAGAAAGACGGGATAGTTTAGGGGTCCCAAATTGAAATGACCTTAAAGGAGGTCACAGATACAGATTTTAGCACCTGGGCAGAATTAAAGGACCTAATCCAAGCCATCCGCCAATGGAGGTGGGTGAATGACCCTACATTTTCAATTAACTTAGCTTCCTAAGGGTTATTCAAGTGACTGGATTCCCTTTATCAGTGCAAGCTCCTGAATTAATTTTGTTCATGGCTAAGAATTATAATATAGTTACCTAAATTGCTGCCACATCCTCTGGTGTGCCCATTGCCTCCTTGGACCATGATGTGACTATCATAGTATGGTTGATCTCATTCTTCTATTGTACATTTATCCTCACATGAGCCACTTTGGTGGCTCAATTCATAGAAGTAGGAGATGCAGATCGGCGCCACCTCAACACAAAATGGCTGAGGATCCCATGTCAGGATTATAAGAAGATGAACTAGGATAATCCTCGCTCCAACTTCAAGGAACCCATCTAGGCGGGAATCATATTTTATGTGGATATTTAAGCATCCTCATGCCTGGGAATTCTCCCCTTGGATGTACTATTTCCTATATTGTATGACTACTAACAAGGTGTGCTTTGACTGAGCCACTATCATATCAAATCATGTGGATGCCCAGATGAGAAAGGTCGGGGAGGATTAAAAGTTATATATGACCTCCTTCATCCTATGTTCCATGGCTCAACAACATGTAGGAATTTGGAGATTAGACATATTTGGTGTCCTTGGGAATGAGATGACATAAGCCACCCCATGGGATCATTTCCCCCATATTCAATGGGATGAATGTTTCTATAATTTTTACAGGGTGAATGATGCCTTCATATTTAATGGGATCAAGGCACTTACTAAGGACAAGGTTTAGTTTATCCTAGGAATCCATGGCCATGATCAGCCCATGGGGGTGTTACTTCATCCAATTTTCACAGTACACATATATTCGGGTAACCAAGTTTTATGGAAACCCATTTTTGCTACCCAAGCACTTTGGGGATAGAATTGTATTAATAGAATTTTGCAGGCAGATTTTGTAGGTGCATGACCTGGTGTCCATTAAGAAGATTGCATCCATCCCCTTATCGATTGTGTGTGGTAGGTACACTTGTTCCCTTGCGGCAACTTAGGAAGTAGAGATTGAGCTAAGAATTCTGAACTTGGCCCAATTTTTACTCAAATGCAAGGATTATGATTTTCATACCAGAGAGATGGAAATGCCCCGGGGATCCAAACCCCATGTAGCACATCTAGAACTGACATTAATTAAGAATGTTGAAAGGTATGATGGCCCACCTTGAGCTCTAGACTTTCCCACAGACTTTTTCTGACACCGAGTTACTTGAGGACCCTGAGTATAAAGAGACATGTAGTGAAAAAATGGTCCTCCCTTTGGTAGATCGGGATACCCCAAAAATTTTGTCTTTGGAGGATGTCATGAAATTTGTAATTGAGCATAGCCATACACATTTTGAAAAGTTATGCTTAAAGAGTGTCCGATTGGACAATCATTTTTTGGAGGCAATCGGTTCTAGATCCCAGGTGGTGGAACAATCCAAAGCTCAAGGAAAATAGAAGTGGTGCAGGGGCACCAAGGATCCACATGAAGACTATGAAACAAACCATGAAGACTATGAAGTAATGGAAGATACCTAATGGAAATCAGAGGTCCAAGGAGGTCAAGGGGATCCTAAATGATACAAATTATATCAATTATAATGTATTCGCTCCTATAATGGTTTGATGCCATGAAATGGCATTTGAACCTAAGGAATGAATTTATATCCTTGAAAGGATTGAATAAATGTAATATGGACCATTAGTGTCCAAGGGTGTCTTATGGTAGTTAGGATTATAGGAATGATGCAATTAATTCTCCTAGGTGTTTGGAAACCTTTGGAGTTCTTAAATTCCTATTTACAAGGTTTTTAAAGCAATTTTAAAGTTTAAAAATTCAAATATTTAAAATGTAATGGGTAGTAGCCATTTAGGAGGGAAATTGGTTTTTTGTTGTTTAAACACTTCAATAATCCCTCAAACCAGTTGGAAGAGGTTGGGGAAGTTAATTTTTGGTTTCCTATTTGTAATTGGGACTCTATTGTATGGGCATGAAGCCTGGAGTGTACGGACAGTCACTAAGATTTCAATAAAATACAAATTTAGTCTACAAATTTTGTGTTTTATGAATTATTGAAAGGTTTCATTGCTCATTGGCTTGATTTATAAGTTCATGTTGCAATAGTAAGAAATCTAAAACTATTCATCTCTCTGTCCAATGCATTGAGAGACATCTTACATGACTGTATTTTCATTTCCAGCAGCTTAGTATGATTTTGTTAGTTTTTCATCTATTTTGAAGTTAGTTTGTAAACCTCGATCCTTTCCATGGAATAAAAGGCCTAGAATCCATGGAATGAGGATACTAAAAATGTATTATAAGTTCTAATACTTATGCTTGTAGAGATTTTGAGTAATGAAGTGATCACAGACTGATTTGAGAAGGTTTTCTATTGAATTTGATAGCTAAAGAGTAGCAGTGGGAGATCAGGATTAATAGAATAGCATTTTTATGTTTGTAATAGTCTTTTGGGGTGGCATGAATGGTGAATCAACCACCGATTGATCCTGGAAGGGTGTGGAAGGCTGAGATTGGCAAAGCCCCAGATTCAAGGGTTTGAAGTAACCAAATTGGGGATTTTGGGGTTCTCTATATTTTAGATATAATTACTCTTAGTTTTAGAGGTTTTGAATCATTTAATAACATTTTCCAAGAGAGAGGTTTCTGTGATATATTTTCTTTGTTAAATCATCAAGTTTATGGTGCAATTGTAGGGGTACAGACAGAGTACTACAATTTGGTCCAAAGTACCAATATCTAATTTTTTTATATGTTCTTTTATGTCCAAAAGGGTGTCTAAATGTTCAATTATTTCTTCTAGTGTTTTGGGAAAGTGAAGTGTTTGTAGACCAAAAAGGTCACTGCAGGGCTACAAGACTGGCTCATTAGGTCTCTAGGCCAGTTTGAAGACATTTTTCCATTGTGAGTAAGGGATAACTCTATAAACCTTAAAACCACTTTAATATGTCCTCATATACATCAAATCTATCATTGTTTTGAATTTAAAGTAACCTTGGTTGAATTGAGTCTCTTAAAGCCATTGTGCACTTGGGAAGATAGTTCATTTGTAAACCAAATTTGTGTATCTTACCTTGTTTATCATTCCACCATCCTTTCCTTTGCATCAAGTGGTATCAAATCCTATGGAAAGGCCTTTTGGAAGGTTTGTAGTGGTCTTGAGAAGTTTAGTTTCTTGAATCCTTAGATAAGCCCTTGAAGTTGAACCATCCTTTGGGGTGTAGCCCTAAGTATATTCATTTGCCAAGTTGATCAAAGAGCCATGACTAAAGGAGATGAAGGAGATATACCTACAAGGATGACCAACATGGATTTTTCAAGGATTTTGAAAGGACAATTGGCAGACAACAAGAATTTGAAGGCATCCCTTGAACAAGAGAAGAAGGAGAAAGCTGAGAAAGATAAAGAGATGAGGATCATGATGGAGAGGATATTGGCCTTAGAGAGAAGGTACAAAAGCATCAGACATGATGAATAAGTTTGAGATTAAGATGAGTAATAAGAAGAGATACCCCAAGAAGAATAAGAACTATATCCTAAAGATATAATAATGGCTAGGTTTTCTAAAGCCATTAAAAGTGGTGATGCGAGGGCAAGAGATGATTTGCCTACCTATGGAGGAAAGATGGATGATGAGGAGTTGATTGATTGGTTCAGTGCCATGGAAAATTTCTTTGAGTGTGAAGATGTGGAAGAGAGTCAAAATTTGAAGATTGCAAAGTCCAAGTTGAAAGGATATGCTTTGTTATGGTGGGATTGTGTGCAAGAAGAGAGATGGAAGAATGGTAAACCCAAGATTACATCTTGGTACACCATGATGGACAGAATGAAGGAAAAAAATTTCCAAATGACTATAGAGTTCAGTTGTACAAGAAGATGAAGGCTCTTAAGCAAAAAGACAAGGAGGTGCAAAGGTATATTGAAGATTTTCATAAACTAGATATAAGAGTGAGTCATGATGAAGATGTGGATGAAAAGATTGCAAGGAACATGGGGGGACTTAGGTTCAACATCCAGGCTTAAATTAGTCTTTCTACCCCTAGGTCTATCAAAGAATGCTATAATTTGGCCATCAAGGCTGAGGAAAAGATCAAGAGAAGACAAGAGAGGCAAAGTAGCACAAGAGGAGGATCTTCTATGAGAGGAGGAGGAGGTAGAGGCAGCACTGATTTTTAGAATCACGGTGAGAAAGACAAGGACAAGCCCTACTCATCTGATATTAGACGTGGGTATAGAGGTGGAAGGAGTGGAGGAAGATTTAATGGAGTGTTCACAGGCAGGTGCTTCCATTGTAATGAAGTGGGTCATCAATCTTTTAGGTGTCCCAAGTAGATTGAAGACAAAGGCAAAGAAAGAAGGGTGAATTTGGTGGAAGAAGAAACAAGTAAGGAAGAGAAACAAGAACCTATCATGGCATTACCAGAAGAGGGAGAGTACTTATTCATGGGAAAGAACAAAACACCATACCATCCAAGCATATTCAAGTCAAATTATTTGATCCAAGGTAAAGTATGTAGATTTATTATAGACTCAGGTGCAAGTCATAATGTTGTGTCTCATGAGGTTGTTAGGAATTTAAATTTGAAAACATTTGTACATCCTATGCCATATTATTCTACTTGGGTAAATATGGATCAGAATTTGTTGGTTAGTACTCAAGTCATGATTGAATTTTCAATTGGCAAGTAGAGAGATAGGGTTTTGTGTGATGTTCTAGATATGAGTTGTGGACACTTGATCCTAGGAAGGTCTTGGCAATGGTCAAGGAAGGTTATCCATGATGGATTCACCAATAAGTATTTGTTTCACCATGAAGGAAAGAGGTATGAGTTTCAGCCATTTGTGAGGCACCAAGAAGAACCAATATTTATGTGTTTTGGGCAGGAGATAGCAAAGAAGGTTCAGTATGATATTGGATGGAAGAGGGATAAGAAAGTACAGTCAAGAGGCTACTATGATAGTCTTAAAGGAGGATGAATTTGGGACCTAGCCTTTGTGAAAGTTGGGACCATAAATTTTCCTATGATATAGAGAGATCATAGCAAGGGGGAAAATATGTTAGATTAGGGATCTAATCCATGGAGTGGATCACATGAGAAGGACTTCCAGCCCTCTCACTGTCCTTCCTAAGGACAGTCAGCAAACCCATGTTTTTATTTTAACAAATTGTGTGTGAATGCAAGGTGGCAAGGTGTGAGAAATAATATCACTTTGGGGGATTACTTCACCCCTACATTATAGAGATCCTTTAAGCCACACAACTCTTGGGGAAAGAGTTTCATTGGTGGTGGGGAGTATGGTGCAGGAGAACCAAGGATCCACATGAAGACTATGAAACAAACCATGAAGAATATTAAGGAATGGAAGATACCTAATGGAAATCAAAGGTCCAATTAGGTCAAGGGGATCCTAAATGATGAAAATTATATCAATTATAATGTATTGGCTCCTATAATGGTTTGATGCCATGAAATGACATTTGAACCTAAGGAATGAATTTATATCCTTGAAAGGATTGAATAAGTTTAATGTGGACCATTAGTGTCCAAGGGTGTCTTAGGGTAGTTAGGATTATAGGAATGATGCAATTAAGTCTCCTAGGTGTTTGGAAACCTTTGGAGTTCTTAAATTCCTATTTACAAGGTTTTTAAAGCAATTTTAAAGTTTAAAAATTCAAATATTTAAAATGTAACAGCTAGTAGCCATTTAGGAGGGAAATTGGGTTTTTGTTGTTTAAACACTTAACTAATCCCTCAAACCGGTTGGAAGAGGTTGGGTAAGTTAAGTTTTGGTTTCCTATTTTTAATTGGGACTCTATTGTACGGGCATGAAGCCTGGAGTGTATAGACAATCACTAAGATTTCAATAAAATACAAATCCAGTCTGTAAATTTTGTGTTTTATGCATTATTGAAAGGTTTCATTGCTCATTGGTTTTATTTCTAAGTTAATTTTGGAATAGTAAGAAATCTAAAACCATTCATTTCTCTGTCCAATGCATTGAAAATCATCTTACATGACTGTATTTTCATTTCCAGTGGCTTAGTCTGATTTTGTTTGTTTTTCATCTATTTTGAAGTTAGTTTGTAAACCTCAATCCTTTCCATGGACTCAAAGGCCTAGAATCCATGGAAGGAGGATACTAACAATATATTATAAGTTATAATACTTATGCTTGTAGATATTTTCATCACAAATTGATTTGAGAAGGTTTTCTATTGAATTTGATGGCTAAAGAGTAGCAGTGGGAGATCGGGCTTAATAGCACAGCCTTTTTATTTTTGGAGTAGTCTTGTGGGGTGGTATGAATGGTGAATCAACCACCTATTGATCCTGGAAGGGTTTGGAAGGTCAATATTGGCAAAGCCCTAGATTCAAGGGTTTAAAGTAACCAAATTGGGGCTTTTAGGGTTCCCTATTTTTTGGAACTAATTCCTCTTAGGTTTAGAGGCTTTGATTCATTTCATAACATTGTCCAAGAGTGAAACCTTGGAGAGGTTTTTGTGATATAGTTTCTTTGTTAAATCATCAAGTTTATGGTGCAATTGTAGGGGTACATGCAGAGTACTAGAATTCAGTCCAAAGTACCAATATCTAAGTTTTTGATATGTTCTTGTATGGCCAAAAGGGTTTCTGAATGTACAATCAGTTCTTCTAGTGTTTTGGGAAAGTGAAGTGTTTCTAGACCAAAAAGTTCACTGCAGGGCTACAAGACTGGCTCATTAGGTCTCCTTAGCATGTCTATATCACCCTACGGGTGCGGCATTCTAGACGTAGAGGGTCCAGGTGTTATGGAGGAGAGGGTTCAGGTCAATTCATTCAAGAGATTGAGGAGATTTATATTTGTTGTTTTGAAATCCTTTACCTTCTAGAACTCCTTCTCATATTGGGCGTGGATAGCTCGATTCACCTCATCTAAGAGATCGACCTCCCCTCTCTAGTCTCTTTTTCCTAGGGGAACCTTTGTAATTACGTAATCTTTTGTGGCTACCTTAGACTCTTCTTTTTTTCTAGTGGGATCGCTGCCACTACCCCCACATTCCCATTTGGATCCCTCCAGGTAGTGTGGATGGTACGAGCCTTCTTAGGCTTCTTCACTATTTGGCGTTCGGCCAACATCTTGGCCAATGACACTGGGGTTGTCATCTCTGTGAAATTTTTCCTTCTCTGTAGTTCTACCAACCATTGGGAAGGTCCCTTTGATCATCTTACCATTATCCCTAAACTTGAAGCATCCTCGAGATTTTTTTTAGACTCCTCCATTGTTATATCTTAGTCTTTGTTACCAGGATCATTGCCTATATTTTATTTTCCTGCTCCAGCATCATCCTCTGGAACATTTTCTATTGGCAGGAAGAGAGTTGGGGCTATTGGTCTAGGTCATTCTGGGCTTCTTGTTGAATCTCTTGGATAGCCTCACCCTTATGGGTGTATGGGGGAGGTGATTGGCCTTGACTTCCTATTGTCCCAGCAGATGCTCCTCAACCCATTTATTCTCTTTTTCTTTCTCTTCTTTGGCCTTTCTATCAGCCTCCCTCTATTGGAGTTCTTCTTCCTACTTTTGGGCTATCCTTTGTAATTTTGCCACTATTTCTTCTTTTTGAAGAGTACCTGCATCCTGTTCCTTGATCTCTTTGACTGTCTTTTCTCTTATCGCATGTAGACTCCCCAAATCATCAATTTGGAAAAATTCATTAAAATTTGTATGTGAAATCTATGGGGGATCCTCCAGAGCATTATCTATGTTGGAAGAGGAGGAAGAGGGGATTTCGTAGACCTCAGTCACTTCTATGGGCTCTAGAATTGGGTCCCTATTCAGTGGGGATACGTCTGCCTTATTCTTCTTCCTTCTCTGAAGTGGTGCTCTAGCGGTCGCAACTACCACTTCTTCTTCGACCTCCTCGCTGGATGACATACCAAGTAGGGTAGCTAGTGAGGGAGACACACTCAATGGGGAAAGGGAACCTACCAGAGTATCTCCAAGACCAAATTTCACCCCAGAGTTCATAACTTTGAATAACTTCTAAGATTTCTATAACTATGCACCCAACTATTTCATTAGGGGGTCCAGAGTGGGGTTCGACAAATGGGAAGATTCACCAACCTTCTTGATGCAGAGGAAATGATGGTGGACTAATAAACAAGGTAAGATACACAAATTTGGTTTACAAATGAACTATCTTCCCAAGTGCACAATGGCTTTAAGAGACTCAATTCAACCAAGGTTACTTTAAATGCAAACCAATGATAGATTTGATGTATTTGAGGTATATGAGGATATATTAAAGTGGTTTTAAGGTTTCTAGAGTTATCCCTTACTCACAATGGTAAAATTTCTTTAAACTGGCCTAGCAATGAAAAATAAAGTGTTGGCAGTCGATGAATAGATAGCCTAACAGATTGAAACAATAAGGAGCTTCATATTCAAAACACTCCATGATTTCTTCTAAGAAAATGAGATCATAAATTAGTTGAAGGTCATCATTCCCCAATGGAAAGAGGAGACAAAAAGGTATGAGGGGTGGAAGGATGACTTGGGATAAATTTTGAACCTCGGCGAAGAAGGCCTGAAAGAGACGGACATCCTAGGGGAAGAACCATACAGGTTCCCAAAGACCCAGTACTCCAGACTTGCATTCAAAATCAAGGTGAGAAAGCAACTAGTAAAGGTCATAGAGGAACACCTTTTTGTGTTTTGGGTCCCCGTGGACTAGTATTCATTAGTTATCAAATAAATTACTTTGCTTGATCCACTTAGCCCCAAGACTTATACTCCCATTGATTCTATACTTAGTAAATTTGATGAAGTGGTTGAGGCAAAATTCTAGCCCTCTAGATATTTTTATGGTGCAAGAATGTTTCAACTCTCCTAGATGATGTTAAAGTCCCACGATGCCACCAAGATGGCCTCAGAGTTAAAGGCTAAGGTCAAGGATACAAATGATCAACTCAAGAATTTCATCAGTCATAGGAGTTGTTTGAAAGAAGTAAATGAGGAGGGAATGCTTTAGACCTTAGAGGCCTCCCAAAATTTTTAATTCCATAATCTCTCTGAACTCCAGGTTCCTTTTCTTGGGGAGAGGTTTTGATGGGTGCAATTCTTTATTCTTTGAGCGCAAGCTCCCGGAGCCCAGAATTTTACGTTCTAGTTTTGCATTCTTTATGGTGGTTTGTGTTGCTAGTTTCTCCAAAGCCGACCGATCATCATCCAGGATTTTTTTAGTTTTTAGAGGTAAGGAAGGTACATTATGGCCTGATGGTGACATAAGAAAGATAGGCTATTGCAGATTCTTTCTAGTTCCCAAGGCATCAATCTAGAATTTAATACCTGGCATACGGGGATAGTACTTAAATATTGAGAGTCAAAAATGCATTTATGAGGTGCATGGGCTAATATTCATGGGATGTATGGTCACTTCTACAAGTACAGGGACACTCTTCCCAATGGCATATTTTTTGGAGTCTTCTCTTCTTTCTTCTTTCTTCTTTCTTCTTTATTCTTTCTTCTTTCTTCTTTCTTCTTTCTTCTTTCTTCTTTCTTCTTTCTTCTTTCTTCTTTCTTCTTTCTTCTTTCTTCTTTCTTCTTCTTTCTTCTTTCTTCTTTGTTTTCAAGTGATTGTATATAGTAAGGTGATTGTGATAGCACCGGTAGTACTAAATTTAAAGTTTGTAGCTCAAAGGTTTGTAAGTAGGTTGTATAGGTGAGAGTCCCGACATCAATAATATTTTCTATAAATAATAAGTTTGAGGCCATCTCAAGGGTCATAAAAATTAAATATTTTGTTGTCCATAGAGATTACTACTTTACTACTCTTAGACTTAGTTATTATGTTCAGTCTTAGTAGATTAATGCTCCCTTGGAGCCATAGATGTAACCACAAGTGATTTTGGGTTTACGAAGTTAATAAAATAATGAGAAACCTCTCTTGGCACTACACTTTGCATTGTTTCTGATTCTAGAATTAGCGAATGCTTTTCATGTTGTATGCTTACTTATGTCCTCTACTCCAGTTCTTTACTTATTAGATAAAATAATTTACTCTACTAATAATGTGTTTTTGATTAATGATCATGTATGCGTTCAGTATTCATTGTTAGTCCTTCATCTGGAGCTTCGTTGATGTTTTGGAAATTTATAACATGAATATAGATAGATGCTTACTATAACCTTGACCTAGATTTTTATAAATTTATTTATCAAGGTAAAAGTGTGTTTTCAAGAAACCTCACATCTTTCAAGTTCCTAGAGTTTGATGGGTTAAAACTAGCTTACCCTTCGATATAAAAAGTCACCTGCCCAACTAAACTATTCATGCACCATCATGACCTGACTACTAGGTTCTTGGACGCTAGGAGAGTCTCCTCTCCGGTAAACCTCTTTAGGAAAAGTTGGTCGGCACCCCGGTATCCGATGACAACTCTCCTTTTTGGCGAGGTCATCACAAATTCTTTCAACAATATGGAGAAGAGTTTATCTAGTGTGTTTGTCACCAAGCCCTAGACAAGCATCCCTTATGTGCTCGGCTACAATTTCTTGGTGTTTAATAAAAAAAATCTATAGGGAGTGGTTGGAAACAAAATACTTTTTAATTTAATGTTATTAGGTGTAGGGAGACCTATCTTGGGAATTAGATTGGTTTTGGGAACCCTTTCAGGAGTACTTGCTTCAATAACCATGCCTAATTAGCCTATTAGGTCTTTGGTCCATGTAGGTGTTTGGGAAACACAAAGGTGGATTTAGAAATCAATTATTTGTATTTTGGCATATCTCCCAAAAGGGTACTCAAAAGTATGGGCTTTCAAAGTTATCCTTTGGAAGTTATAAAAGTTAAGGTGGAAAACCCCCATTTCTAGGGCTACTAGACAAGCATGTCATACTAGGCCTAAGAAAATGGTTTGACACTTGTGATCAATAGGGATTTTTGAAATTTTTCCAATGATCCTAACTTGCATAGATATGGTTAGAGAAACCCTAACCTATTCCCTATGGTAAAGATTGAAGAGATTGTGCATTTGTTCATGTGTATGGGGAAGTTCTTGAGAGAAGATTTATTTTGAAGCTTGGGACACACAAAGTCTAGTGTAGTTGGTTTGTTGTGATTACATTATATCATGAAAAAGGGAGTTTAATAACCTTAAATAAACATAAGGTGACTTCCCCAAAGTTTCTTTAGGAAGAAGGATCCAAGAGTTAGCCATTTGTGGCCTAAGGGATAGGAAGATTGAAAAGTTTGTGTTTGGGATCAATTCCTATACTACTTGGCTCTACTCTACATAAAGTGGTATCAAAGATTTGGAGAATCCTTAAGGGTAGGATCATTGTATGTTTCATTAGAGGAGTTAGGAGAAGAGGCCCAAATAATGCCTCCAAAACTAAAAAATGCAGAGCTTTCCAAGATTGTCCAAGAGCAAGCAGAACATAATAGATGGATGAAAGTAGAACCAGAGAAGTTAAAGGGAAAAGTCTATGGAAGTAATGAAGAATGATCAAAGAGATATGAAGAAGGGGAAGAGGAGGAATTCCCTAGGAAGGAAGAAGAATAGATTCCTATAGAGCATAGGTACCTTCTAAATGCCCTTAAGTCTATGGAGAGAAGGAACATGGACAATAAACTAGATCTATCCATCTTTAGTGAAAAGATGGATCTTGATATGACAATAGATTGGTTGGAGTCCTTGAATAGTTTTTTTGAATCTGAGGAGACCCCTAATAATCAGAGGGTCAAAGTGGTAAAGTCCAAGTTGAAGGGAGTAGCATTAACATGGTGGAACTTCATTGAAGGAGAAAGGATGAAGGAAGGGAAGAACATGATCTCTACATGGAGCAGAATGGCTGCTAAGGTAAAGGAAACCTATATCCCATAGGACTATGAAGTTAAAATTCATAAAATAAGATACAATCAAAGAAAAAAGTAGATGGATGTGAGCACTTATACTGAGGAATCTCAAAATCTCGGTGTGAAATCCAAGATAGTGGAGACTAAAAGTGAGAAGGTGGCTAGATATCTAAATGGCCTAAGGATGAACATTCAAGAAGAATTGAATCTTTTGAACCCTAGAATATTTCATAGATTCTATCAATCGGCATTGAATGTGGAAGAAAAAAAAAAGAGAAGACAAGAGAGAAATAACAAAGGAGGAGGAAGAAACGGTAGAGGTAGAGGGATGACCAATGGAAGAGGACAAAAATTTATACCCCATGGAGAATCTATTCAAGGAGGCTCTCAGGGAGAGAGTGGTTTTAGAGGCAATTTTAGAGGTAGAAGGTCAAACAATAGAGGTAGATTTGGAGGAATAAATGGGGGTCCCTTAAGATTTTTCAATTATAATCAAGTGGTTCATCCTACCCATAGATGCCCGGAGAGGACAGGCTAAAACATACAAGGAGATAGAAGGACACAACTAATCCAAAATGATGCTCAAAGTTTCAATTCACCATCCAATGAGTTGGACCCATAAGGAGTATGTTTGATGATGAGGAGGAATTTATTGAAGGTCCCTTCAACTCAAGGACCACCACAAAGGAAGGCCATTTTTAGAACAAACTTCAAGAGTCATGGTAAGGTCTACAAACTTATTGTTGATTCAAGTTCCACAAAGAATCTAGTGTCTAAAGAAATGCTTGAAAAGTTTCATCTAAATAAGATCTATGATTCTTATCCCTATAAAGTGTCTTGGCTTACAAGGGGACAACAAACACTAGTTGATGAGCAGGCATGGGTAGATTTTTCAATAGGGGAATACAAAGACAAAATATTGTGTGACATTTTAGAGATAGATGCATGACATATATTGTTAGGTCGCCCTTGGCAATATGACCTTAAATCCCAACATCATGGGACTAAAAATACTTACACTATCAATAAGGATGGGAATAAGTACACTATGAAACCAATAATTGATCCCAAATATGATAAAACAAAGAACCAATGATCATATTGGTAGGAGAAAAAGAGATGGTAGAAACTATCAAAGAAGCAGAGATAGGCTATGCTCTAGTGTTGAAACCTAAGGAGAATGTGAAAAAATAAAAGACTATGAAGTTACCCAAGGAGGTAGGTAAATTGTTGGAGAGATACAAGGGTGTTCTTGTAGCAGATTTACCCAATGCCCTCCCACCCTTAAGAGACATATGTCACCACATTGATTTGATACATGGTGCATCTCTACCCAATAAAGAAACATATAAACTAACCCCTGATCAGAATGTAGATATTTCAATGCAAGTGAAGGAGTTGTTAAATAAAGGGCTAATATAAAATATCCTAAGCCCATGTACAGTACCTAGCATGCTAGCACCCAAGAAGGATGTGAATTGGAGGCTCTGCAGTGATTCCAAGGCTATAAACAAGATCACAATTAGGTATAGATTTTTTATTCCCAGAATAGAAGACCTATTAGATCAATTAGGGGTGCATGCTTATTTTCCAAGATAGACCTTAAGTAAGGCTATCGCCAAATCAGGATAAGACCAGGAGATGAGTGGAAGACAACTTTTAAAACCACAAAGGGTTTGTATGAATGGATTGTAATGCCATTTGGCCTGAGTAATGTACTGAGTACATTCATGATATTCATGAATGAAGTTCTCCATGGTTTCATTGGAAAATTCATTTTTGTATACTTGGATGATATACTTGTTTCTAGTAGGTCAAATCAAGAGCATTTGGATCATCTTAACCAAGTCCTAAGAAGCATTAATGAACATCAATTAATGATAAATTTGGAGAAGTGTGTTTTTATGCAGGAGGAGCTAACATACCTTGGTTTTTTCATTTTAAAAGGGACATTAAAGATGGATCTAGAAAAGGTGGATGCAATCTTAAGCTAGCCAACCTCAAGGACATCAGGAGAAGTCAGAGCTTTCATGGCTTAGCAAACTTCTATAGGAAATTCATTAATAATTTCAATTAGATCTGTGCACCATTATTGGACACCATTAAGGGAGGTAAGAAAGTCAAGTTTGAATGGAATAATAGAGCATATGAATCATTTGAGTATCTTGAGAATACGGTAGCACAATTTCCCATTCTCACCCTTCCTGATTTCAATAAACTCTTTACTATGGAGATTGATGTAATAAATCTAACCATTGGGGAAGTGCTCAGTCAAGAGGGAAGACCTATTTCTTTCTTTTTAGAGAAGCTTAATGAGGCTAAGAATTATAACACCTATGACCTAGATCTCTATGCCATGGTCCAAGCACTCAAGAAGTGGAGACACTACATTTTTCCCAAGGAGTTCATTGTCTTCATAGATAACCATTCTTTAAGTTATCTAAATGGACATGATAAACTAAGTTACAGACACATGAAGTGGGTGGAACAATTATAAGCCTGCACCTTCACCATTAAACACAAAAAGGGCCAAGCAAACAAGGTGGAAGATGCTCTCAATAGAAGAGTCAACTTGATCCAAGGGATACAAGTTCAAAGCATAAGGATTGATGCCCTTAAGGAATTGTATAAAAATGATCCAGATTTTGGGGAGATATATGAGGTTTGTAATACTTTTATGATGCATATAATACTTTGTATTCTAATTATCTGATTCATACTGGTATTTTTTTCAAAGGAGGACAACTATGCATCCCAAAATGTTCAATTGGGAGAAATTTAATCAAAGAACAACATTGTGGTAATTTAAGTGGTCACTTTGGCATAGAAAAGACACTTGAATTGGTTAGGAGGCACTACTACTAGCCCAAAATACAGATAGACATAAAAAGGTTTGTAGAATCTTGTTCCATTTGTCAGAGGGCTAAGGGAGTTAGAAAAAACCAAGAACTCTATTAGTCCCTACCAATCCCAACCAAACCATGGGAAAGTGTTAGTATGGGTTTTTTGATGAGACTACCTCAAAAAAAATAGGGATTTGATAATGTGTTTTTCATAGTGGATCACTTTAGCAAGATGGCTCATTTTGTCCCCTGCAAGTCAACAAATCATGCATCCCATATTGCTCACCTTTTATTAAGAGAAGTTGTCAGAATTCATGGTTTTCCTCTCTCAATTGTCTCTGCCAAAGATGTGAATTCAAAGGTCACTTTTGGAGGACCCTTTGGAAAAATCTTGCAACCAAACTCTCCTTCAACCATGCATACCATCCCCAAACAGATAGGCAGACTAAAGTTATCAACAGATCCCAAGACAATATTCTAAGATGTCTTACAAAATAGTATGTTCAATCATGTGATTCTATTCCCCCTCAAGAAGAGTATGCATACAATGATACCATAAATAGAAGCACTAGAAAAATACCTTTTCAGATCAATTATGGATTACATCTTAGGGGATTCATGGAGTTAAGGGATCTACCAAATTAATTCAAGGTAAGTGCACAAGGAGAGGAACTAGAAGATCTAATCAAACAAGTAAATGAGAAAGTCAAAGCTACATTGAAATATAATACATAAAATTATAAGGTCCAAGTAGACTAGAAGATGAAACATATCACTTTCAAAGTGGGAGACAAAGTCTGGGCATACCTTGAGAAGGGTAGGCTACCAAAAGGGAAACATACCAAATTGCAAATGAGGAAGATAGGCCCTTTTTGAATCATCCATAAATTTGGATAGAATGCTTATGAAATCTCCCTCCCTCCTACTACTATTATTTCTCCAATTTTCAATGTTTATGATCTCACTCCTTTCAAGGGTGATGCAGGTTCTAATATTTCTTTGTGAGATGATGAAGATGAACATGTTGATGGCTTAAGGATCTCCCTCTGAGCCAACTAATGCAATTGGAGAAGATATTGGACACAAAGGTTGTAAAACAAACAAGGACAAACACCTAAAAGAACTATCTGGTCAAATGGAAAGGCTTACCTAATCTAGATTCTACATGGATGAATATACCATAGCCAAGCATGGCACCACATTGGAGGAGTCACTCTCAAGTAGGTACTTAAGTTTTCAAATATAGGGGAGTATGGTGTAGGATCATGCCTCATAATATTTAAAACATGTTTTTCAAAGTTATAAGATTCCTTGAGGATCATTGGATCCCTTTTGATGTAATAAAGCCCAAATTGTAAGACTTGTTGGCCCAAGGTGCACTTATAAGCCTTGTGGTCAAACTTGGTCAAAGGGAAATATTTTCATATAATTTTTTTTTTTTAGGTTTCTTAGGTTTTTTGGAGTTAAAATTCACTCATTAGAAGTCTTTAGGGGTCCTAGAGAGTTAGGACATGGAAAATTGCAAAAAAGTTGCTTAACAATATTTGCAACTTTTTGTAAAAAGTTGATTTGACCTCCCCAACGGTCACAATGGTTTGAAAATAAGTTGTGGAAATTGGGATTAGGATACTTAATCCCATGGAGGATTAAATCCATTCTGTTGTTCATGGATGTAAGATTGGTGGCAAACTTTGGAAGTAATAAAATTCTATTTTCTGGATAATTGTCTCAGTTTTTGTACATTCCATGCTGCATTTGGATTGAAAGGTGTATGGTTTCTTCATGGTGGCATGGTATAATATTATATGGTTTTAACATAATTGGTTTGAGTTTTTTTGTGGATATTGTAGAGAGAAACCATTGTTTTTGCATAGACTGTTACTGGCACCCTCCATAACCTAGGTTCTGAAGATGAGCCCCTAACTTGCAACCCCACTTGTGGAATCTCACGGCCATGGGAGGAATTAAAGTAGGGTTAATTATTTTTACTAATATATAAGAATAGATGGAGAAGATTTTTTTTGGTGTTTTTGTCACCAAGCCCTAGCCGAGCATCCCTTATGTGCTCAACTATAACTAACTGGTGTTTAATGCACAAAACTTTATATGGAGTGATTAGAAACAATCTAATTGTGTATTTTGTGTTATTAGGTGTAGTAATAAATTCCCTATGAATTTTATTGGTTTGGGGAACCCTTTCATGAGTACTTTCTTTAATAACTAGGCCTAATTATCCCTCTTAGGTCTTTGGTACATGTAGGTGTTTGAGAAACACAAAGGTGGAATTAGGAATCAATTCTCTATATTTTGGCATATCTCCCAAAAGGATACTCAAAAGTGTGGGATTTCAAAATTATCCTTTGTAATTTATACAAGTTAAGGTGGAAAAACCCCATTCCTAGGGCTACTAGACAAGCCTATCCTACTAGGCCTAAGAAGATAGTTTGATACTTGTGATCAATAGGGCTTTGTCAAAGTTTTCCAATGATCCTAAATTGCATAGATATGGTTACAGAAACCATAACATACTCCCTATGGTGAAGCTTGAAGAGAATGTGCATTTGTTCATGTGTATGGGGAAGTTCTTGAGAGAAGATTTATTTTGAAGCTTGGGACACACTAAGTGTAGTGTGGTTGGTTTGTTGTGAGTACATTATAACAGGAAGAAGGGAGTTGAAGAACCTTAAATAAGAATAATTTGACTTCCCTAAAGGTTCTTTATGAATAATGATCCAAGAGTTATCCATTTGTGTCTTGAGGGTTAGGAAGATTGAAAATTTTTTGTTTGGGATCAATTCCTACACTACTTGGCTCCACTCTACATCATGTTGTATCTCCTGTAATAACCTCCAAAGAGGCTTCAACAACTTATTTAAACTAAAACTTCACAACTAACTGACTAAATAACTAACTGACCACCTCCAACAAAATAGATGGGTGCAGTTATTACATTGAAAACATAAAGGAGAAATTGTCTCAACCAGAAAGAAACAGTCTTCATCTTATCCATAGGAGAGAATATAGGACAACAACTCCCTAGATTTTCTTTACATTGAAACACCACTGACTTCTCAAGCTGTAAAGTGGATTAATTGGTTAAGTCATCAATGAGTCTTCAATGTTGTCCTCCTTGTTTCTCTTGGTTATATGACTTGGTCCAAGAGCTGGTGAATCATATTTAAGTGTTATCTAGACAATTCTTTCTTGTTCATCTATTCTTGCAGCAAAAGGTTAGGAGCACAAATACATGGAGATACATCCATTCCATATTTCATTCATTTATTAAATTTCATATTTCATTAATATGGATATATCACATGGCTGCAGGAAAATCAGACTAATCGGCTCCAGGAAACCTATTATGCTTAAATTATTCAAAAAGGATTAATATAAAGATAACCATAGTTTAAGACATCAAGCATTTCATACCAAAAGTTTTTAAGTCTAGATGACATATGTTCAACATATAATATTTTAAAAGAGATAAAAATATTAATATCAAAGTCTTTAAACACCCATAAACCATATAAAAGTTCTAAGAAAAATGAGAGAAACTAGGACAAAATAGGTTTTTATTTTATCCAATCAACAATTTTATACATGTCCCCTTCTCCGAAATCTAAGCATTCCCTTATTTTTCTTTATACCTTTGAAATAAATTATCCAACACTCAAAATAGGGGTGTGGGTTTCATCCAAGAACACTTGTCCGCAATCTAGAAATGTAATTCCTCTTGAAATTCAAATTTGTAATATCTCCAAAGATTTCAAGAGCATTTAACTTTTATGAAATATTTGTAAACAAAGGTTAGGAATTAAATTTTGAATCTTAGAATAAATATTTTATATCCATATTAATGATGCAACTTTAAAATCAATAATATCACATGATTTGAGAGCCTTAAAAAAATTAAACAACAATGCACAAGCCCAACCCCTTATTTATCCTTTTTTTTTATCGATAAAATTTTGATTTTATTAATAAGCATATAATATAGAACATTACAAAAATAACTTGAAAGCTCAGTATTGTTTGAGGCACCAACACGAAATTCAATGAAATCCAACATCCCAAATACAAACCATAGAAGACCAGATACATCCATTTGGGTGGGAATCATTTACAAAAATTTGACAATACAAAACTTGCCACCCAAAACCAGACCAAAATTATGCAAAAAAACACTATACATCAACCTATGAATAAACACACTTCATAGCCACACTCAACAATAGAAAATCATGGGCATAAAATTTTAAGAATATTCGATCACACCAAAAAAATCTTCTTCACTCCTAAAATCGACAACTAAGTTGGTTTTCTCCAACTTGCATCTTGTCCTCCAACCAGTGTCTAGCTCACGTCCAACTTGCATAGGCTTCTGTTTGTACTAGACAGTGACAAAAGGGAAACTAAAATGAAAGAAAATTATTAGGTCTCTTACATTTTCCTATTCAAGCATAAAAAAACAATAGAAAATCATGACAAAAACTTTAGTAACCTAGGTGAGGCAGAGTGAGTTGGAGAGATGATGAACCACCTCTATCACCAACACCGCCACTACTAGATGGTACACCATCTAGGAACACGCCACTTCATAAACCACCATGAAAAGGGAAACAAACATAAAAGTGTTCCACATCACCATGGTCCTCTTCATCTTGAACACCACCACCATGAGAAAAGCAACCACGAGCGCAACCTTGAACTTTGTGAGCACCAAAAGAACCCCCATGAAATTTTCCGCAAGAACCTCCTATATGACTATGGCCATGGGAAGCCCCAACGCATCTATGGTTAGGACCCCAGGAACTCCATCTCCTACCCCTTCTCTACACCTCCATATCCTCCCATGCCCTGGTCAGTTGCAGTCAAAATAAGGAAGGGTCTATCTAATTAATAGGAACCCCAACAACCAACTCAAGCTCTAAGTCATGAAAAAATATACAAATAAATCCCAATGTCTATGGAATTCCTCCTTCCTTTTTGAGATGTTCCCCAGGGCCCTATACATCAGGATATGGTGCACCATAAGAGGTACCCCAGGCAGACCAAACCAGTCACCATGCATAGCCACAAATCCTCATCTAGAGACAACAGACTACAAAATTCCATCCAACCCCACCCTTCATACACACCATTCCATAATTTTTTTTACTTTATACCTCAAACTAAAATGCAATCCCCAAACATAGAAAGGGGTTGCAATGTCTACATTGTTTGGAAATGAAATTTGGAGACCACATATTTGACACCCAATAGAGCCCAGATCAGTGTAAAAAAGAAAGGGCGATCAAAGGTGAAGACATTCTTCAATCCTTCCTCAGTCATCAGTCCTTTGAAAGCCATTTGTTGCTTCATGGGATCAAAGTAGAAGTTTTCCTCCATGATCCCTCTCCACTCTCCACTCCACTATCACCCCATAATAGATGTACATCTTGGATTTTGTGAGAATGAATACAAATTTTTCCTTTAATCCCTTGCATTCAATGCATGCACAAAAACATGTGCGAAGACAAGAACAATAAAACCATAGTGTGCCACCTTCACAAGATTGAATATGGTTGACATCCTCAGCCATCAAATGAAATATTTACAAAATCACAACCATCACATCAAATACCATCCACCTGGTTTTCATGGTATCATCTACCCCTCTACTTGTTATATTGGATCTACATTGATTGCCAACTGGGATAAAGAGTCTGCCAATGCATTTCCCTCATGATAAATATGTGAAGTTTTGAAATTTTGGAATGATAGAAATTTTTTCCTTATTATTTATCCTCATTTTTGCAAACTCCATGCATATGATTTACCCAATGCAATGAAATTCACAATAATTTGGGAGTCACCTTCTAAATGTAGTTTTTTTGCCTGTAGTCTTTGTGCCATTTTGACCCCCAACATTGTTTCACAAACCTCAACATCATTGTTGGTCCCCTCATCCAAAATTTTGTACTCAGTAGCAATAATATTTCTAGTAGATTCCCTAGCCACATATCCATCACTAGATGGTCCTAGATTACCTTTTGTTGCTCCATCAAAGTTGATTTTTACCCATCCCTCTTCTAAAGCTACCCACTTTATCTCTTCCCTTCTTGGCTTTGAAGAATCAACCCTCTGAAACCCATTAAAGATCCTATATTTAATCATGGTCCAAGTTCTCTATAGTTTATAGTCAGACAAGCAAAAGGGATATTTACCCAGATTTTGTGCTGACATTGTCATGTTCACTAGATCTGAGATGCTTTGTTCAATCTTGAAGTACAACCTCTCAAGATTTTCCTCTTTCCCTTGAAAAACTCTTCTATTTTTCTCCTTCCAAAACTCCCAAAGTATAGATGAAGGACATAATTTATAGATATAAGAAAAGGGTGATTTGTGTTTTGGTCCCTGTCAACTTTGTAACATCTACTTAACTGTACCTGGGAAAGAAAGTTTCAAATTTAGCTTACCAAAGACAAACTCCAACAACAAGTCACAATCTTACAATGCAACAATAGGTGATAAATATTTTATTCTTTCCCTTTACATAAGATACATTGGAAAGTCTCATGGAACCCATATCTCATTAGTCTTTCTCCTTCGAGGATACGCCCTTTACTCACCAACCAAGAAAATGTTCCACCCTTCAGCAAAAAATACTTTTTCTAGAATAGATGTGTAGGCTCTTGAATGGAAATGCCAACCACCTCTTCCATGTGATACCCAACATGGACAAATTACTCACATTTCTTAGTGTGAGCTATGGAAATTAGTTATAAAAAGAGAATAATAAAAACTTAAAACACTCAATTACTAAAAGACCAATACTACATACGTGATGAGACAATAAACAAAACTTGAAAAGCATATAAAACCTGAGTGCGAACCTCATAAAATACTAATCAAGCTCCATTTTATCTTTGGATGTGTCCATTGATGTGGATGTGTCCATTGATGTGGATGTGTCCATTGATGTGGATGTGTGCTCAAGGATGATGCTCCAAGATTTAAGATTATGATCTCAAACTAACATTATAAGTTTGCATAGTAGATGGGATTAAATTTGTGAAGAAAATGAGATTCCTTATATAGGAAAATGGACTCAAAATGAGTGGTTAGGATGCAAACCTAAAGAGGGGCTCAGATGCATTTGGGAGAGAGCACAAGGATTGTGCTTCTCCAAATTCCTCTCATTGTGACAAGTGTCACAAGGAGAGAGGATGTGAGGGGATGAGGAATGTGACATTTTGGTCCATGTGCAAAGCGAATGAGAGAATAATTTAAGGGATAGGGTGAGTAATGAGGGTTGTAAGAGCATTAATGAGCATTAAAGAGGGTCTTACTAAGGTATGGGTGAGGGTGTAAGAGATGGCTTGAGAAGTTTGACTTTGGGGTTCGGGTTGAGTTCCTAATCCTTAGATTAGGAATGTGATAAGCTTAGGGAGAGATTAGGATTAGGGTTAGGGTTTAAGGGGGGTGATTAGGGAGATGCGATGGGAGGGGAGAGAATGAGTGGAGGGATTAATAATATGATTAGGGTTATTTAGCTAATGAGGAAGGATTAGCATGTGTGAAGGTCAAGGGGTTGGGATGGGTTTGAGCTCAGGGTTAGGTGGTTGGGATTGGTTAGGTTAGGGGTTAAATCAAATAAAGTTGAATATTCAATTCATAAGTAGAGGGAAAATAGATATTATGAATTAAGTTAAATGAATAAATACATTCATTCAACCTAATAGGAGAAAAGGGGGTTTAATTAATTATTAGGCCATTGGTTGCCATTTAATAATTAATTAGACTATAGTCTAATTAAATGAATTAATCAAGCTAGTAGGATAACATAGATCAATTAGGTAATGACTGAAATTACTTAGTTGATAATGTCCTAGGAGGGCACTAAATGTGATTAGATATGTTAATCAGATTTAGGTGTCTACATTTTTCCCCTCTTCGACATAGTGTTAGAATAACGCTATTTCAAAGATGTTTAAAATAATAGATGATGCAAAGACGTGACGTAGGCAAAAAAGTTGCCCCAAAGTGATGATTAGGAAAGAATTAGAATAGAATTTGACTAGGATGATGCCCCCTAGAGAGGGAAGAAGGAAGAACAACAAAGCCTTGATGGCATCTCAAAAAGACAGCTAAGAGTGATAGGAAAGGGAAAGAAAAAGAAGAAGAGGAGGACGATAGGCGATGTGGGATTCAATTTTGCATTAGGCATGAGGGTTCAAGTGTGGAGGATTAGGAGGGATGAGGTAGGAGTGGGATAATTGTGAGGATTAATTGGAAGATATGATTTTTTTGTGGTGGATAGGATTGCTTTGTTGGGGATTCGATGGGGGGGATTTTCTTGAAGCTTGAGCAAGGGGTATTCTGAGAAGGAATACCACCATGTAGTTTGAGCACTTATTTTGATATTGCAACGCTAGAGACCATGCCAAGGTTACTAGGAACATGAGGCCTTATCACCAGTGTTGCAGAGGACAGACACAAAAAACACATGGGGATTTCCCCAGCATCACACATGATTCCCAGGGAGAACCATGGTCAAAATGATGCTGGAAAAGCCCACAAGAAAACAATATTTTCCAAGTGCAGCATGCGAACCCAAATGGATTACACACATGAAAGGGTCATATCGGATTGACTCACAAGAAGAAAACAAAAATATCAAGTTCCCTTATTCCATGTGCATCCATTTGTAGCATACCATGATATAAAGAATCATGGCAACCTTGAGGAGGATAACAACCAAAAAGAATCAGGAATGATAATCAAGAACCAAAATAAAATGTTAAGATCAAAAATTCAACCACAAGATGCCTTTTTCTAGAGAGATCAATGATATGGGATGATGTTTAGATTGATTTGATTTGGATTTAGGTTAGACGTGAGGAAGGATACATCCTGCACAGACCTACTCTGATGAAGATGGTGAGGATTGGATTTAGGTCAACGTGAAGAAGGATGCATCCTTCACAAACCCATTTCTATGGAGATGTCAAGTGTGTATCTGATTGGCCAAAAGATGTACTAAGATCAAATTTTTGAAGCATGATTTTGTCAAAAGGAACTTGTTGTAGCATAGGATTATAAATGGAACTAGATCACTTTTGCAAGGAGACTGACCAAAGATGCGAGATATGTACGGGCAAGACCTGACTCAAGACTGGACTAACACAAACGAGATGTGTACAAACTAAAGGAATGGGAATCTTAGGGATTAGGGATAGGATGACATATATATAGCAAAGACTAATGATTATATACAGGATGATAAGTACAAAAGCTCAGGATGCAGGATAGGAGGACTGATGCAGACGGGTGCGCGCGATGGTGGAACATATAGGAAATATAGATAATGTTTAGTCTAAAGTGGATTGGGATGAGGGAGATGGAGGAGAATGATATTTTGATAAATAATGATATGGCCTACTATGTGTGACGCCTGATTGCTAGGTTTTCACCATACATACATTCCAAAGGTGCCTGATTGCCAAGTTTTCACCATTGGACAATTTAGTTTTTCTTTTATTTTATTTTTCTTTTGTTGATTTTTTTGTTATCATCAAGGTGTCTGTTTACCAGATTTTCACCAAGATAATGATTTTTCACAAATTTTTATACTTTTTTTGGATTTTTTAGATAACTAGAATGAACAACCAATTGTTGGGCATATAAGCACCTAAGATGAATGATATTGATAGGATAATTCAAGGGTTCTCCTTCAGGAGTAGATAACTGATATGCCCTAGATTTGAAGCATGCAATGATGATGTATGGGCCTTTCCAAGTGACCTAGAACTTACCTTTCTTTTCTTGATCAGTACCCACTTTCTGATTTTCTTTGAGCATAAATTCCCCTACCTAGAACTGTCGTGGGTGGATTTTCTTATTATAGCTTTGCTTGAGTCGATTATGATATACAACCAAGTGATCATAGGCTTGCTGATGTTTTTCATCTAGTATATCAAGTTGTGTGAGTCTAGCTACTATGTAGTCTTCATCAATGATTAGGTCTTTCAGAGATGCCTAGAGTGATGGTAGTTCAACCTCGATTGGTAAGATGGCTTTAGCACCGTAGACAAGGGAATATGGAGTGGTGCTTGTAGGAGTACAATATGAAGTGTGATAGGCCCAAAGAGTGCCAGGGTTGATTTAGAGATGCCAATCGCGACTAGTATCATTGCCAACCTTCTTTAGGATTTTGAGGATGGTTTTTTTGGTTGCCTCAGCTTGGTCGTTACCTTGTGGGAAATATGGACTGGAGTAGCGATGGTGGATGTGGAGGCACTCGCATAGATCATCTACATGTTTTTTTTCAAATGGTGTACCATGATTTGTGAAGATGGTGGATGGGATGTTGAAGCGAAAGATGATGTGGTAGACGATACACTTGGATATTTGGATGCATGTCATGAGGGTGCATGGGATTGCTTCAACCCACTTCGTGAAGTATTTAGTGGTCATGATGATGTATTTATGTCCCTTAGAGGATAGGGGTGATCTTACCAATGAGGTCAAAACCCCAACATGAAAATGGCCAGGATGGCGCAATGAGATGCAATTCTTGCACTGGAGCATGTATCAGATTAGCATGTTGCTGACAAGGTAGGCATTTCTTTACAAATTCACAAGCATCATGCTCCATGGTAGGCTAGTAGTACCTCATTCAGAGAAGTTGTTTAGCTAAGACCATGCCACTCATGTGGGCACTGCAGATTCCAGTATGCACTTCTTACAATGCCTAGGTAGCTTCAGTTTCATCTAAACATCTGGAGAGAATGTTGTGATAACTTCAAAAATACAAGGTGTTGGCTACAATAGTGTAGTGGGAAGCTCTGCAAATGAGGTTTTGGTGGTGGGTGTTGGTGAGGTGAGGGGATATGATACCATTTTTTAGATAAGCATGGATGTTGTGGTACCATGGGGACTGAGGACCAACCAAGACACAAACCCGAATGATGTCATCGCTCTCATATGCTAGCACATGAACTTGCTCAATTAAGAATTCATAATGTGTTGCGTCACACAGAATTTCCAGGAGGGACCCAATTGTACATAGTCATTGCATCGGCAGCTTTGTTCTGAAAGCATGGTACTTGTGTGATCTATAGATTAAGGAAATGCTCTTTCATTTTGTCTACCATTTCCTTGTAAGGTAGAAGTTTGTCATCCTTTGTTTGGAATTCATCTAAGACTTGCTTTATGATGAACTTAGAGTCACCAAAGACCTGAATGTCGGTTATGTTCCATTGGATGGTCATGCTGAGTCCTGCAACCAATGCCTCATATTCTACTATATTGTTAGTGCAAGGAAATCCCAATCTGAATGATTCTAGGATATAGTCACCTTGTGGAGTGACAAACAGTATGTCTTCCCTAGAACCATGAGTGGTATAGGATCCATAAAAGAATATTTTCCAAGTCGGTTGTTCTTCTACCATGCATAAGTGCTCGTCAAGAAACTCCATGATTAAGGGATAAGCATCAACCAGTGGTGCGTCTGCCAACTGATCTGCTATGACTTTCCCTTTGATAGCCTTTCTGTCAATGTACTAAATGTCCAACTTGCTTAGAAGCATTACCCATTTAGCCATTCAGCCTGTGAGAGTTGTTTTTGACAATAGATACTTGAGCGGATCAACTTTTGATATGAGTTGAACAGTGTGACTGAGCATGTAATGGCCAAGTTTCTCAGTGGAGAAAACCACTGCCAAGTATGCTTTTTCCATTGGTGTGTAATTCAACTCATAGCCTACCAAAGTGTGGTTGATGTGGTAGATATCTCGCTCTTTGGAATTGTCATCTAATTGAGACAGAAGTTCCCCTAGTGTTGTTGTTGTTGCAAATATGTATGAGATGAGAGGTTTACCTGGTGTAGGTGGTACTAAGATGGGAAGATTTTCCAGGTATTCCTTGATCTTGTCAAAACTTCTTTGGCATAAAGGATCCCATTTGAAGTTTATATCTTTCCGTAGGAGATGCGTGAAAGGTTGGCACTTATCAGCGAGCTGTGATATGAAATGACACACCAATTGGAACTTTCCTTGTAGACTACGCAACTATCTGAGTGTTCTTGGCGGAGGCATTTCCATGATGTCTTTGACTTTTTTAGGATCTATCTCTATGTTGCACCTTGATATAATGAAGCCAAGGAGCTTTCCTAATGTGAACCCAAAGACACATTTCTTAGGATTGAGCATGGGTCCGTAATGACGGAGATGATCAAACACTACCTCTAGGTCATTTAGGTGATCTAATCTTTTTTTGGATTTAGCCAATATGTCATACACATAATCCTCAAGGATTTTATGAATCATATCATGGAAGATGACAGTCATGGCCCTTTGATATGTAGCTTCGACATTCTTTAGGCTAAATGACATCATGTTATAGCAAAAGGCTCCCCATGAGGTTGTGAATGTTATCTTGTGCTAATCTTCTTCTGCAATGCAGATCTGATTGTATCTTGAAAATCCATCCATGAGAGACAACATCTCATGTTCAACTGTGAGGTCCATGATCATGTTGATATTTGGTAATGGAAAATCATCTTTAGGATATGATTTTTTGAGATTATGGAAATGTGTGCAAATTCTGATTGAGTTGTCAGGCTTGGAAACTGACACCATGTTAAAAATCTAATTTTAGTAATTAATTTCTATGATGATCCTAGTTTGTAAAAAAATTTCCAATTCTTCTTTGACCAGTAATGCTACCTTAGGATGCATCTTGTAGATTTTTTTCTTGAATGGCTTGATGTTTGGATCCACTAATAAGTGATGTACCACAAGTTCTGGGTCCAATCTAGGCATGTGAGAGTAGGACCATGCAAAGATGTCAGTATATTCTCTAAGAAGAGTTGTGAAGGCCATTTATTCTACCTTTGTTAATGGTGTTGCAATGTGCGTGATTCAAGGTTGATCTTTTGTACCCAGATTGACAAGTTTGGTTTCTTCAATGATGATGGATGACTGTTCTAATTTTTAATCATGTATAATAGGGAGAGAAGAATCTCCATCTCCTGGCACCTCAAAAAGATTTTCACTAGGAGATACGCCCTTTATTTTTGTCTTTTTCTGATTAGATAGTGCCCTAGAGGGAATTTCACTAAGAGATCCATTTTGTTCTTTTTTCTTTGGATTTTCAATTTTGTGGCTGAAGACTTCCTCTCCCCCAAAGTATGCCTTAGGGTCCAAGTTGTACACATGTGTAGAGGACTATCCCCAGTCTGGCTATTGATCTGTTGCTCCTATGAATCTTAGGAGTGTGGTCGCACTTTCAAACTTGTCTATAGGGACGATGCTTGGTTGGTCCCAGTCTATCAGTTCTGGATGGATGAGGGGAAGGTCTATGAGGTTGATGAATAACTAGCGAGGGACAACATTACCAAGGAAGTGTAACCACTTGGATTTGGTTTGTTCCAACTATAGACCCTATTTTCCCTAAGTGTGATCATACCCCCAATTATGTCATGACAATGTTACTTTGGCATAATTTGTTTTAAATCAAATTTAATGTCCTAGGTGATTTTTATCACTAAATTATATTAACTATTATAGCCACACAATTCAAATCAAATTAAAACTATTAAATCAAATAAAATCCAAACATGGCTGTAGTATTTAATTATAAAGGAATTAAATAAACCCTTAAATCAATTGCTCACTTGCAAATGAACCCATTCCCCTAGCCTAATTAATTTAATTAAATTGGCTATAGTCCTATTGATTATTAAAAAGCAATTAATTATTTAAATAATTAATATCCTATTTTTGAATGAATTAAATAA
>MU223813.1:1090395-1139341 GCA_018584345.1 Thuja plicata | reverse complement strand
TTCAAGGAGAGATTAAATCTTGAATGCAATTTCTGAGAGTTTAGGATCAACACATGAATTTGATGTCCAGATATTGAAATGATAAGAATGGATTGTAAGGCAATTTCATTCGGGTTCTTTGAGTTTGGATTTATAATTTTCTGGGAATGCATGTGTGTTTGACTCTGTTGCCCAACAGATAAGGCACTAGTCTCTTTCTTGTCCTGTAGTTTCTTCATCAAATCTTTAAAATCAAACCATTTCCCCTTTTCTGTTTAAGAGCATAAATTGTTTGTAAGTTGCATTGAATAGTGCAAATATATTTGGTGATTCCTTGTAGAAGTGAATCTGATAGGTTAGCCTTCCTAAGCCTCTGGGTTTGAAAAGAAGAAGGTTGAATATCCTTATACCACTGGTTTTTGCTATATCTTACAATTATAGTTTGTCTGGTTAAGCTTTGCATTTGGTTGTGCTTGATCACTTGCAAGGTGTTTCATAAGTTGGTTTAACAAAGATACATAGCAAATCGGTATCCACTTTTATATATAATGTGTAATCAGTAATCATTAAGAGGTAAAACCCGCCTGGGTGTGTGGAGCCCAAAGTGTAGAAGGATTTTCTATCCTTGTTAATTAGCCCTTTTTATTGTGAGAATCTAACTTGGGTATAAGAGAGTATGGAATTTATTGTCATTATAATCAATTCTGCAAGAAAAAGAGCTAACACAATGATAATGGTAAAGGACAGTCATGGACTTCAAAAACTCAAAGAACATTTACTCCTTTGGGAGAACCTCTCAAGACCATTTTAAAGACTCTATTGGATAACAAGCTTCTCACAATTCCTGACTCAAAACCCTGGGAACCAATGGTCAAACCAAGATGGTGGGATGATAATTCCTATTGTGTCTTCCACAAGAACAAAGGGCACAAGACTAATAACTGCCTTAAACTTAAACATGTCATTCAAGACCTCATTGAAGGTGGTAAGATCAAAGTGGATGGACACACTACCAATGAAGATCATACAGCATTCAATAAACCATTCCCTAATTACGACAAAGGGGAAACATCTAAAGGGAAGAGTAATGAAGTAAACTACACCTATTCCAACAATGGTAATATGATCAATATGCTAGACGTTAAAATGGAATCAATTAATGTGGTCACAATAAAAGGTGTTTCATTCCACTCAAATGCAGTGACACGGAGCCAAGCACAGGTCACGATCAAAGGACCCCAAAAACCAGCATCAACATCCAAGGTTCCTATCATTACTATTCCTAAACCAATAGCAAAACATGTGGTTACTATTCCTGGGGCAAAGTATAACTTGGTAGACCAATTGCAATGAACCTCTACCAAAATTTCCATTTTTGAGTTGCTCAAAATATCCACAGTACATAGGGAAATCCTAGAACAAGCTCTACATGCTGCTAACATCCCAAAGGATATTGATATAGACAAATTCCAAGCGAAGGTCAATCACATCTCAGTGCCACATTACCTCTCCTTTTCTAAAGAGGATGATAATTCATTGACACATCCACATAATCAACCCCTCCACATCGAATTCCTTATTCATAAATCCCATGTTAGACATGTGTTGATAGATGAAGGCGTAGGATTGAATATTTGTATACTTAATCTGATCAAGAAACTAGGTCTCTCATAACAAACAATTGACTCTAGAAGCAAGATAACCATCAAAGCTTATGATGAGGAAGAAAGATCCTCTAAAGGTCTTCTTGTTCTACTTATCAGAGTCAAACCAATTGAAAGGAATGTCGTATGTCAAGTTCTAGATCTACCCCTGGCCTACAATATACTGTTGGGGAGACCATGGATTCACAAAATGCAAGTTGTGCCATCCACTTACCGCTGGTGTATAAAGTTCCTACATAATCGGGTGGAAGTGACGATTCCTATGGATGCTAACTATACTTGTAACAATATCAAAGCCGGTAGTATGATCCTACATAACAAGGAGGCTATGGATATGATTGCTCCTAAAACTACCAAGGACATGGTTATGAAGATTTTTGGCAAAACCTTAAAACTTCAAGAAATAGGTATGGGAGAGTACAAGCTGGACCTGACTCCATCACTGACAGAACTTCCGGTATCACTAAGATCCTATGGAAAACCTTCCTCAACATTCACACCTACTACATCCAAGGAGCCAAAAGTACACAAAGCAACTGACATGATAAAGGAATCCACATCTTCTTTAGATAACACAGAAGAATAGGCAATCTTGGATTGGCTTTACAAAGGAGAGCCAGTGGAAGCTGAGGTCAAACATTTAGAGATATCTCTAGAACAATATGGAAAGGGATATGATTTCCTCAATTAGATGGGATACAAAGGAAAGGGACCTATAAAAAATGCAGGGTGAGGGCTTATTGAGCCTATACCCATGGAGTTCTGAAATACTAGAGACAAAACAGGACTGGGTTTTAATACTAAAACTAATAAACCTACTTCAAAAGACAGTCCAACCTCAGAAAAAGGGAGTGATGAAACAGATGAACTAGAGTAGTGGTCCTATGAAAGGTTATTACATGTTGGCACAGAGAATCCCAACTATCAAGGAGAACACTATGTACCCAGCTTTGAGATACCACAAGATCTTCACACCCCTTTGTTAGGACAACCTCCTATTCAAGAGGTAGGAGACTCCATAATAGATGGTTTAGAGATGCCATTGATAGCAATAGCTATGGAAAGCACACCCTGATGATGGGATTTACATCCTAACTGGGGGAAATTGGTCATAGTTTCACATGTCCTTGATCTACCATACTTTGATCCACAGGTAGCTAACCGGGTACATCAAATAACCATTAGTGAATACTTAAACAGATCTGATGATGAGGTCACTGACTCTCATGATTATGAATGGGATGAGCTATCTGTCATCACTGAAGATATTGGAATAGATACAATTCACATGTTTGCAGCTCCCTCAGCTCCTCATGAACAGTCTAACACTACTCCCAATGACACTGATAATCCTAAATCAGAAGAAGAGTTCCTTCCCCCAATCATTGATGAAGAGATTGGTGTTCTCATAAGTCTAGAAGAATTTTAGAGGCTACAAGCAAGAAGCCTCCTTTTACGGAGAGATGATGATGAGATTTCTACTGATGATTCACTAGAGTTTGATCCACATATGACTAACAACGACCCTTTTTATGACGATCTAACTCTTATTGATCTAAACATTGAAGAAATTAACTTAATGGAACATGTCATGTCGGTTAATGGTCTTGATGCTAATGCAATGTTGTCCTTCCCAGAGTCTGATTCCTTGTCTTTGATACACCCAAACCTCATTGATTGGACTAGTATAGATCCTACGCATATCCTTAACTTTCCCAATGACTATACCCTAGCTTGTTATCTCAATGCTTGTGAACCTTACCCTTCTTCAACCAATGCAAGGAGTACGAACATGTCACAAGAGGATATCAAGTTTCTCAGTCAAAAATTTAAAATAAAAATAAAAAGAGGACTAATGGTGAAAACCACTTTGTGGCAGTATCAGATCCTAAAATAGTAAAAAGAAAAGACGCATCTGATGGTGAAACCTCTTAGAGGTGCCAAAGGATGAGATTCTTGATATCCTCCCCGAACACTTTTAGGAAAGGTCTTTAGTGCTGATTAAACCAACATAGCCAGTAAATCTGGGAACCATTGAAAATCCTCAAATAGTCTACCTTGCACAATCTTTGTCAGAATAAGAGAAGACACAGTTCACAGAGTTTCTCGGGGAAAAGAAGATCAACTTTGCATGGACTTATATGGATATGCCTGGACTAGATCCTAATCTAATCATGCACCACTTATCTATAGCTCCCGGGATCAAGCCCGTAAAACAAAAACTTATAAAGATGCATCCTCATGTTGCATTATTGGTAAAAGAAGAGCTAGAGAATTTGTTAAAAAGCAGATTTATCAGAGTCATTGCCTACACAGGATGGATCTCCAATGTGGTCCCCATGTCTAAATCCAATAAATCTAATAGGATCTGTACGGACTTCAGAGACTTAAACAAATCCTGTCTGAAAGATGACTTCCCACTACCTAACATTAACATGATCATAGACCTCACAGCAGGCTACCAGATGTATTCATTAATGGATGGATTCTCGGGCTATAATCAAATCAAAATTTCCCCTAAGGATCAAGAGAAAACTGCATTCATATGCACGTGGGGCATCTTTTGCTAGAACGTCATGGCATTTGGGCTCAAGAATGTAGGTGTAACATATCAATGAGCGATGACAACTATATTCCATGACATGATGCACAAGAACATGGAGGACTACGTGGACGACACATTGGCTAAATCAAAAGAAAGACATACTCACATTGATGACTTAAGAAAGATCTTGGATCGGATGGAGCAATTCCAACTCAGGATCAATCCAAAGAAATGTGCCTTTGGCGTCCAATTAGGAAAACTCTTAGGGTTTATAGTTTCAGCAAAGGGAATTTAGGTAGACCCCACTAAGGTTAAGGCTATACTAGAGATGGCTCCTCTATGCAACATCAGTCGAATGAGGACACTACAAGGAAGACTGCAAGAAATCAGGAGATTCATGTCACAACTTGCAGATTGGGCATAGCCCTTTACCAAACTACTACACAAAGGGGTCACTTTCAAATGGGATGAACACTGTGAAGCCAACTTCAGAGAATTGAAAGGATACCTAGCTACTCCTCCTATTCTTATGGCACCTATTCATGGGAAGCCATTACTCCTGTACATTTCAGCTACAACTACCTCCGTAGGAGCATTTCTAGCATAAGAGGATGAAACAAAAAAAGAAAGAGCTATATCTACTATATTAGTAGAAAACTAGTCTCCTATGAGCTCAGTTACAACATTATTGAGAAAGCATGCTTGGTAGTCATCTTCGCATCACAAAAATTGAGACACTACATGTTGTCACATATAGTAAGGCTCATTGCTAAGATATATCCTTTAAAATATATCCTAAGTAGAACAACATTAACAGGACATTTGGCAAAATGGGTCCTGATTCTAAGTGAGTTTGACATTGAATACGTAGAAAGGAGAGCTATTAAAGGACAGGTCCTTGCAGATCAATTGGTTGATTCACCACTCCAGGATGATGAACCTTTAAAGATTGAATTTCCTAATGAAACAATCATGCATCTAACTGAGTATCCATGGAAGATGTACTTTGACGGTTCATTTACTCAATAAGGCTCTGGAGCAGGGGTCCTATTCATAACTCCTCAGGGTTATAAGATTCCCAAATCTTACAAATTGATGTTTCCATGCACCAACAATATTTCAAAATATGAAGCATTGGTAAATGGTCTTAAGCTAGCTATGGAGTGGAAGATTGTAGAGTTACATATATATGGTGACTCCCAACTAATTATCAATCAAGTCAATGGTGAGTATCAAATGAAAGATGAGAATTTGATGCCCTATAAGCAACTGGTTGAAGATTTAAAGGAATATTTTGTCTTCATCACATTCGAGCAAGTACCCAGAACAAAAAATAAGGCTGCAGATGCCATGGCCACATTGGCATCCATGTTACAAATGGAAGAACATCAATTCTGCTATGACTTCTTAGTGGAAGAACTCTCCTATCCCGCCTTTGATACCCATGAATACCAAGTAATTTGTGCTTTGACTACCCCATACCGATCTCGGTATACGAAGATCATTTCCTACCTAACTGACCAGACTATTCCCAATGATCTATCCTGAAATGAGAAAAGAGCCCTGATTAGGATAGCATCGCGTTATGTCCTCATAGCTAATAACTTATATCGACAAGGTCTTGACGATACACTTCTTAGGTGTTTAGAACTTGAAGAGTCTGATCTCGCACTAAAGGAAGTCCATGAAGGTATATGTGGATCACACTTGAACGACTTTTCATTGGCTAAGAAACTGCTCAGAGTAGGATATTACCGGCCTATGATGGAAAAAGATGCTATTCAATTCTTGAAAACATGTCATAAATGCCAGACACATAGAAATCTCATCCATGCTCTTGCCAGAGAACTTATACCTTTCATAACACATTGGCCATTTTAGCAATGGGCCTTTGACTTGGTTGGACAAATATATCCCAATTCTTCAAATGGACTCAAATTCATCATTACGGCCACTAAGTATTTCACAAAGTGGGTTGAGGCCATGCCGCTAATCAAAGCCACTGGCAAACAGGTGGCTATGTTCATTCTGAACTACATTATTTGTAGATATGGGATACCCTCTTCAATTGTAATAGACAATGGGGGCCAATTTAAAAATCAAGACATTGATGACCTTTGTGAATAGTTCCATATCACTCAACATTACTCCTCAATCTATTACCCTCAAGGTAATGGAGAGGCTGAGGTATCTAATAAGAATATTCTCAAAATCCTACACCAAACTGTAAGTAAGTCTGGTAGAGACTGGCATCTACAACTAAATCCGGTGCTATGGGCCTATAGAACAAGCATTAGAACACCAACTGGAGCCACACCATTTTCTCTAGTCTATGGCGCTGAAGCAGTACTACCTATTGAGGTTGAAATCCCATCTTTGCAGATATCTTTACAAGGTCTTGTTATTGATGAGTAGTACCGTGTCGATTGGGTGAATTCTTTGGACCTAATAGATGAGCTCAGACAACAGGCACTTGACCATTTGAAGGTATACCAAGCACACATGTCCAAAGGGTACAACAAGAAGGTCAAACCATGAAAATTTGAAGTGGGGGATCTCGTCCTAAAGGAGAATCCTAAAAACCAGCCCAACAAAGAACAGAAAGGAAAGTTTGAACCTAACTGGCTGGGACCTTATGTTATCACTGCTAATTTTGGGACTAGATCTTATCAACTAGCTACACCTGAGGGAGGCGTTCTTCCAGATCCTATCAATACTCTACATTTGAAGTGGTTCTATGCTTGATGTTCGGCTAGCAGAGCCTGTACAGTGAAATAGTTCTCAGAAAATACCAAAAACATTCAGAAAATAAATCCTGAAGAAATCCAAAAATAGTGGAAAAAGTCCTAAAGAAAGGTATCCTTGGTAAAAACCTAGCAAACAGGCACCTTGATACTACAAAAACATTCAAAAAAGAAAATTAAAAAAAATTGAAAAAGAAAAAAGTACCTTGATGACAACCTGGTAAAATAGGCATCTTGGTAGAAAAAAGAAAAGAAAAGATCTTGCCAAGTGGTGAAAACCTGGCAATCAGGTGTCACTTGTGTTCTGTACTCCATCTATTAAAGCATCACTAATACTAAGCATTCACAATTTCACCTGGGCTAAAATGCTAACTTTGTTTCCTTACGACTATCTTATCCTTGCTAGGGATTTGTCTATCTTTTTAGGTTCTAGGGAACAAGTCATTTTGCACTAGGGGCATCTTTGTCAGCCTGATAGGTTGCGTCTGCTAAGTCATCATAGGAAGGTTTGTCTTGTGATACGATGCTTCTTGATACTTTCACCAAAATATCACATTCACAAAACAAAGGTGACATAAACATTACACTAACATACACAGTGTTCCTAAGACCTCCATTGGATTCCAAACATCGACAAGATTGTATACAGGTAAATGGACGCCATATTTTCTTGAATTCCAAACTTTTGACTGATGAATCTATATTGTTCTTGAAAAATGAATCAATAGTATTACTTAAACATAGTTTGGACTTGGATTGATCATAACTCTTTTATGTCCTGATGATTTTTAAATGGGGGCATCTAACCAGTTATGAATTTTTATTTTGATTCTCAATTTATTTTGTTATATCTCCCGAGTTACTCCATGACGTCTGTGCAAAGACAAAGAGTCACAAGGATAGGGGGCATAACATTTTATTGGTTTTCTGTGTATGGTGATTGTTCCAAGTAATCCTATAAATTTCACCTAACTTGGATGTTTATGGTAAGAGATGCCATCATGAGTGGATAGCTGCATATATCTCGATCTTTGTTATGTGTAAACTACGGTGAGGTTGAAACAATTTCCTTGTCTTTTTTCTGATTCAGATTATCACTAAGGTATACGAAGCATAATGTACCCAGGGACATGAATTTTCAATGTCATTGTGGGTCCAATATCTTGCCTTAGACAGATTTTGATATAATAAAAGGAAGGTGACTACTTTTATCCTGGCTTCTATGCCTTGATAACTAAGTCTATTTCTGACATTCCAATAAATATAGTATTCATATTGTCATAATATCAGTGGGTATTAGTGATTGCTGTACTATCAGGTGGTATTTATTCCAAAAAGTGCCCAATGATGATAAAAATGTTGCAATATTTGCTAATCAGTGACAAGTCCTAATAGTCTGCTTTTAACTGCATTTAAAGGTTGTATGATGCATTTTGAAGGAAATAAAAACATTTGGGAATTTTTTCTCAAAAGTGATTTCTATCTTTCTTCTACTAAAAACCAAGTTGATTAAATCCATCCATATTACTGATATATATATCGTTGCACATCCATAGCATACATTTTGCATTCATAAAAAGAATCAGTAGGAAAATACAAAAATAAAGCATCCATGTATTGCATTTTTACTTTTACATCCTAAAGTGCATCCATACATTCTACATTACATACAAAAAAAAAACTCAAAAACCTACATTTGCATATTCACATAATATCATTTGAAACATATTTATATCAGTGATAAATCAACACATGCATAAAGTGATGTCATCATCTAAAATCTAACTCATCATATGACCAAGATATCATCACATGTGCAAATAACTCTATCAAATCAAAAAGACAAGCATAAGACATATTAGGATTAGAAGTTGCATATATGTGTGTCTGAACATGGTACAAATAAAAACAAATATGGCATGAAGAGTATCAGCATATCAAGGAGTCAGAATGAATCAGATATATATATGTGTGTATGTGTCATGTACAAAAAGAGGATCTCAATAGGATCCAGATATACAATATAAACTCAGATATACAAAATAAGACAAACTATCTTAGCTCTGGCTTCCCCCCTCTCCCTGATCTAGCGGAGGAGGAGGAGGAGGTACAAATGGAGGTGGAGGAGGCATGACCCCCTCTGACTACTGGGCCAACCGTGAAAATGACACCGCTCTCTGCCCCTCTGGCACTGCCGCATAATAAAAAGCATAGTAGTAAGTGGCCCTTTGTCCCTGATGTGTGGCTGTGCAGGCCTGTATGTCTCTCTCTGCTTGAAGCCTCTCCATCTTCCTGTCAATATCTGTAAGCAAGGCATCTGATATAGCAAGCCTCGACTCTGTTGTTGTGGCTCTCGCCTCTAGAGCTGTGATATGTGCCCTCAACTGCTCTCTCCTGCTCACACTACGAAAGAGCGTCACCATCTCTACCAGATCCCCTACTTGAATCCTGTCCAGAAGGCCTAGCCTATGATCTATCCTTTCCTTTGTCTGATTGCCTCTACCTCTACTACCTCTACTGATCTCCTGTGAGTAAAGGACCTGGTTCTATCCTTGGAGCCACAAATCTGAATTGGGTGCACCAACCCCCTCCGCTCCCACTAGCACCACCTGCGTGGCCGCGCATGGCACCACCACCCCTATCATCTCCACCATCATCCCCCTCATTTGGAGGAGGACACCTTCAATCTCTAACTCCATCCCTACCATCGTCCCTGCCTCCATGTTTGTCAGCACCCCTATCCCTTTGAGCTCCTCCTCTCCCTCTGACAGGATAGTCCTCTGGATCATAATCTAATGGCTCATCTATGCAAGGAATAATCTCCTCAGGCACTGTGAAATGAGGAAATGGATGTTGGAGCATCTTTGCTACGTACCCATCTGAGCACCTTGTATCTACAACATCTAGGTGGAGATCCTAGTCTACACCAACCATGTCTTTGATCTCCTAATGAGCGGTCTCATATACCAAATGGGCTCCCCATAACCGTGTCTCATCTTGGATCTGGGCATATACGGTAATTTCTTGTGTCCTGCCCTGAACTCAGCCATACTATCTCATAACTCAGGTATGAACAAATCTCTCTACGATGTATCTCATCCTCCTGATGAGGTATCTACTATGAAATAAATATGGAACCTGTCGAGCATCCGAGGTCCACTCCTCACAATCTAAATATGGCCTCCAAATGACCTCTGTCATATCATTAAAAAGTCAGCGCCGGTACTCAACCTTGCCCAGATGGGGCTGCTGAAGAAGACCTGCATACATATATACATAAGCCTGCTCAGGTGCTCTATGTCTATCTATAATCATTCGTGTAACACGGATGTGCTCCTAGGCCCAAATCTGAAGAATCAAGATACCCACAGTCATACTATGGGTATAATGGTACACAATCTCATGTAGCTCACAGTACATATGAGCTAAGATACATCTCCCCCATGCAAATCTTCATCTCTGCACAACCATCTTCTCTAACATATCCACCCATCCTATGAGGAACCCATGTTGTCCTCTATCTGGCATAAGAATGCTGCCAATCAAACCTGCTAAGTACACAGATAATCGATCATAATGATCAACCATGTAGTCCCATGAGAGGTATCTGTGATCGATGGTATCATCCTGGAAGTATCATCGAGCAACTCCAATCACCATATCAGACGTCGCCTCAAAATGTACCTCATACCCAATCATAGGCATGCGCAGTATGCACCTTACATCCTCTGGCATAACTATCATCTCTCTGGTCAGGAGATGGAAGGTGTTGTGCTCTGAGTGCCATCTCTTGGCAAGATCAGTCAACAACCCTCGGTTTACCCCTATCTCAGGTAAAACTATTAGAGACTGTAAACCACAATGGATAATTATCACTTTCTCATCATCCGAGAGCAGTCCAGACAATGACAGCACACATGCTGGATATGTGCCATGAAATGTGACTACCTCAAACTAGGCCTATTTTGACAAAAGCAAAGATACATCAGTGTCCTATCTACCAAAAGGATACAGACTCCTAATCAGCTAAATAATTCAAGATTTGTGACAAGCACACAGGTTGAAATGGATAAAATCCTAAGTCTACTAACGAGATGCGATCCTGGATAGACAAGATGCGATCTCTTTTACTAGATGTGATCCTGGAAAAATAAGATGTGATTGAGACCACGGGGTATGATTTTTAAAATACAGGATGCGACCCCAAATGTAGGGCATGATCCTCAATGGACAGGGTACAACGCAACACCAAATTTCAACTCAAAAAAAGGCAAAAATAAACAAACGGGATGCGATCCAAGAAAACCTGGATGTGATGTAGAAATCCAGAAAAATTAGATGCGATCCGGTAAACACCGGATGTGACATGGGTTTGACAGGTTATGATCTAGAATACCAGATGCAACTCAAAATTAAAAGGGTTGTACAAGCTACAAAAATGATGAAATTCAAATTTGTGAAATTCACGAGGTAGTTTTACGAGCACTTACCGGAGGTGGGTAGTCAGCTGGGCACTAATGTTGATGACTCATCTTGAAACAATGCTTTCTAACAGGGACCACCATATTCTCTGTAGAGCTCTCAGAATTACTATGGGTAAAAGTGAAAATGAATAGTAAAATGATAATTTTTAACGCTTATATTGGTCTTTTGAGCTATTTAGGAGTTCTGAAACTCCTCCCAGGCAACTGAAGCTCCATTTTTGTTCTCCTTTTGATCAATCGACAACCAAATCGAAGGTTCCTAGGGTGTTTTGTGCAGTACAACAACATTTTTGTGACCACTCCTGAAAATGAAGAATTGCTTTTGAAGAATCTGTCAAAATTGCACATTTTATCATAAATCTTGGTCTGACATCATTTTATCAATCTCACCACTCACATTTTCATGTAATTAACTTGGTACTCGTGTGTTTATTTTTAAAATACACCATTTTTTTCCACTTCTTCTACTCCATTCTTTCTTTCCCTAACCGCTTCCTGCAAGTGATACATCATTTCAACAAAGGGATTTTAGTCTTTTCCTTCAATTTCGTTCCAAAGGGGGCATGATCATACTATCATCAATTAATTTTTTGCTCAAAACAACATTAAAACAACTTTGTTATCAAACAAACTAGGGGCATGAGAGTTTCCTTGACTAAGTCAGAACTATTAGATAGAAATCTTTGGTTCTCATAAGATGGATATCTTGTGTTTCCTTATTTTAAAAAGATTCTTATTAAGCTCCTGACATCTTCTTAGAGACTTTTGGATGACATCCAAGTTTGGAATCAGTATTATCAATCTTTGGATGACAACCAAGTTCAGGATTGGTATCTTTTAAGATCTTTTATTGACCTTTGGATGACAACCAAGTTCAAAGTCAATTCTATCAGTTTAGTTCAATCAAGTGCGAGACTGATCTCATCAACATTTTGTTCGACAACCAAGAACGGAATTCTCAATCTTTTTTTAAGTCAAAATCAAAAAACTTTCTTTGAATCAATGTGTTGCTCGCACATATATTCAAAGAGGGGCAAATGTAACCACCTGGATTTGGTATGTTCCAACTATAGACCCTATTTTCCCTAAGTGTGATGATAGCCCTAATTATGTCATGACAATGTTACTTTGGTATAATTCATTTTAAATCAAATTTAATGTCCGGGGTGATTTTTATCACTGAATTATATTAACTATTATAGCCATACAATTCAAATCAAATTAAAACAATTAAATCAAATCAAATCAAATTCAAACATGACTATAGTATTTAATTATAAAGGAATTAAATAAACCCTTAAATCAATTGCTCACTTGCAAATGAACCCATTCCCCTAGCCTAATTAATTTAATTAAATTGGCTATAGTCCTATTGATTATTAAAAAGTAATTAATTATTTAAATAATTAATATCTTATTTTTGAATGAATTAAATAAGTTTAATTCATTTCATTTATATTCCCCTAAACCCTAACCTAACCTATCTCAACCACTTCTACCCTGGGTTCTAACCCATCCCAACCTATTCACACATGCTAATCTATTTCTAATCCTAAATTCATCCTAACCCACCTCCTAATGTTGTCACATTCCATTAGGGAGTGATTAAGGACTCCACCCACTTGAGAAAGTCAAGGAATCTCAAGATTCCTTCCTCAAGTCCACTTTCTCAAGTCACTCTCTTACACCCTTCCCATGCTTCTTTAAGGCTTTCATTAATGCCTCATTAATGAAGATTCCTTAAGCCTGTGTCTCCCCCATGCCTATTGAATGCCTTTGGCATTTATTTATTCTTACACACCATTAATGAGATTTTCAACTCATTAATACACCTTGTCCCCCCTCTCTCTCCTCATTCTTCTATAAATAGAAGGCATTTTTTAGAGCAAATAAGCCTTCATCTCATATTGAAAATGCATTTTTATGTTGTTAGAATAGACATAGACTCACACTTCATTTCATAGTTCATGTTTAGGCATTGTTATTATCTCCACTTTTAGAGCTAGAATGCATTGTTTAATTGATTAAATAGGTTGTTTTAATTCCAAATCTTTTATGCTAAGTCGTATATGTCATTGATAGTAGCATAATCTGAGGGATATTATGTTATTAATCACACTCTTCTTAGTTAGAAAGCAATAGGTCGATATTAGTTGGTTTTATATGCTCATATAACCCCTTTTTAGCTAATGCAATGATCTATTGAAGTGTTGTGTCTTTTTTTTGATTGATGAATCTATACTGTGCTTGACAAATGAATCAATAGTATTACTTAATCACAGTTTGGACTTGGATTGATCATAACTCTTTTATGTCATTATGATGTTTAACTAGGGGGCATCTAAACAGTTATGAATTTTTATTTGATTCTCAATTGATGTTGTTATATCTCCCGAGTTACTCCATGACGTCTGTGCAAGGACAAAGAGTCGCAAGGATAGAGGGAATAAAATTTTCTTGGTTTTCTGCATATGGTGATTGTTCCAAGTAATCCTATAAATTCCACCTAACTTGGATGTTTATGGTAAGAGCTGCCATCATGGTTGGATAGCCGCATATATCTCGATCTTTGTTATGTGTCAACTACAGTGAGGTTGAAACAATTTCCCTTTCTATTTTCTGATTCAGATTCTCACTAAGGTATACGAAGCATAATGTACCAAAGGACATGAATTTTCAAGGTCATTGCGGGTTCAAAATCTTGCCTTAGTTAGATTATGATATAATAAAAGGAAGGTGACTATTTTGTTATCCTGGCTTCAATGCCTTGATGCCTAAGTCTATTTCCAACATTCCAATAAATATAGTATTCATATTTTCATAATATCAGTGTGTATTAGTGATGGTTGTACTATCAGGTGGTATCCATTCTAAAAAGTGCCCAATAATGATAAAAATGTTGCAATGTTTGCTAATCAGTGACAAGTCCTAAGAGTCTGCATATAGCTGCATTTAGAGGTTGCATGATGCATTTTGACAGAAATAAAAACATTTGGGAATTTGTGCTCGAAAGTGATTTCTATCTTTCTTTGGGAACCAAATTGAATGTGCCTAAGGTATTTTATGCAGCACCATTTTTTGCGACAGTTCCAAAAATGTAGAATTGTTCCTTTTGTCCTGAAAATTCGTCAAAATTGCACATTTTCTCATAAATCTTGGTCTGACATTATTTTATCAATCTCACCACTCACATTTTCATGTAATTAACTTGGTATACTTTGTGTTTATTCTTAAACATCCTCTCTTTTTCACTTCTTCTACTCTATTCTTTCTTGTCCTAACCACTTCCTGCAAGTGAAACGTTCTTTCAATCAAGGGATTTTATTTTTTTCATTCAATTTCATTCCCAAGGGGGCATGATCACACTATCATCAATTAATTTTTTGCTCAAAACAATATTAAAATGACTTCATTATCAAACAAACAAGGGGCATGACAGTTTCCTTGACTAAGTCAGAACTGTTGGATAGAAAGCTTTGGTTCTCATAAGCTAGATATCTTTTGTTTCCTTATTTTAAAATATTCTTATTAAAGCTCCTAGCAGCTTCATACTGACTTTTTGATAACAACCAAGTTCAGAATCAGTATTATCAATCTTTGGACGACAACCAAGTTTAGGATTGGTATCTTTTAAGATCTTTTATTGACCTTTGGACAATAACCAAGTTCAAAGTCAATTCTATCAGTTTAGTTCAATCAAGTGTGAGACTAATCTCATCAACATTTTGTTCGACAACCAAGAACGGAATTCCCAATCTTTTTTGAAGTCAAAATCAAAAAAAATTATTTGAATCAATGCGTTGCTTGCACATCTATTCAAAGAGGGGCACATGTAACCACCTGGATTTGGTATGTTCCAACTATAGACCATATTTTCTCTAAGCGTGATCATACACCCAATTATGTCATGATAATGATACTTTGGCAAAATTCATTTTAAATCAAATTTAATGTCCTAGGTGATTTTTATCACTGAATTATATTAACTATTATAGCCATACAATTCAAATCAAATTAAAATAATTAAATCAAATCAAATCCAAACATGGCTATAGTATTTAATTATAAAGGAATTAAATAAACCTCTAAATCAATTGCTCACTTTCAAATGAACCCATTCCCCTAGCCTAATTAATTTAATTAAATTAGCTATAGTCCTATTGATTATTAAAAAGCAATTAATTGTTTAAATAATTAATATCCTATTTTTGAATGAATTAAATAAGTTTAATTCATTTCATTTATATTCCCCTAAACCCTAACCTAACCTATCTCAACCACTTCTACCCTGGGTTCTAACCCATCCCAACCTATTCACACATGCTAATCTAATTCTAATCCTAAATTCATCCTAACCCACCTCCTAATGTTGTCACATTCCATTAGGGAGTGATTAAGGACTCCACCCACTTGAGAAAGTCAAGGAAATCTCAAGATTCCTTCCTCAAGTCCACTTTCTCAAACCACTCTCTTACACCCTTCCCATCTTCTTTAAGACTTTCATTAATGCCTCATTAATGAAGATTCCTTAAGCCCATGTCTCCCCCATGCCTATTGAATGCCTTTGGCTTTTATTTCTTCTTACACACCATTAATGAGATTTTCAACTCATTAATACACCTTGTTTCCCCTCTCTCTCCTCATTCTTCTATAAATAAAAGGCATTTTTGAGAGCAAATAAGCCTTCATCTCATATTGAAAATGCATTGTTATGTTGTTAGAATAGACATAGACTCACACTTCATTTCATAGTTCATGTTTAGGCATTGTTATTATCTCCACTTTTAGAGCTAGAATGCATTGTTTAATTGATTAAATAGTTTATTTTTATTCCAAATCTTTTATGCTAAGTTGTATATGTCATTGATAGTAGCATAATCTAAGGAATATTATGTTATTAATCACACTCTTCTTAGTTAGAAAGCAATAGGTCAATATTAGTTGGTTTTATATGCTCATCTAACCCATTTTTAGATAATGCAATGATCTATTGAAGTGTTGTGTCTTTCTTAAACAGGTACAAAAATCACACACACATTTCTATCCCTAAATCAATTGCTCACTTGCAAATGAACCCATTCCCCTAGCCTAATTAATTTAATTAAATTGGCTATAGTCCTATTGATTATTAAAAAGTAATTAACTATTTAAATAATTAATATCCTATTTTTGAATGAATTAAATAAGTTTAATTCATTTCATTTATATTCCCCTAAACCCTAACCTAACCTATATCAACCACTTCTACCCTGGGTTCTAACCCATCCCAAACTATTCACACATGCTAATCTAATTCTAATCCTAAATTCATCCTAACACACCTCCTAATGTTTTCACATTCCATTAGGGAGTGATTAAGGACTCCACCCACTTGAGAAAGTCAAGGAATCTCAAGTCCGCTTGAGAAAGTCAAGGAATCTCAAGGGAGGTGGGTAGTGGGATTTTGGGTAGAAGGTGTAGGGAGGATTGGGGTGGAGGTGAGGTGGTGGGGGAGAGATGGAGGTGAGGAGGTAGGGTGACAGGGAGGTAAGCAGCGCGTGAGATGGTTGGGTGGCAGGGGAGAAGTGAAGGTGGACGTGAAGATGGAGGTAGAGAGGAGGAAGTAGTGGGTAGGGTGTGGTGTGGGATATTTAATCCCACATTCGTGTAGCATTGTTATAATAATTCATTTTTATACCAAGTCTGAAAGTATACAACCAAACAAGAGGCTTGGTCAGGGTTGTTGGCCTTGGTTGTTTGGGGTTTGAGCTTGGGGGTTGGACTGTGGGTCAAAGTTTAGGTTAAATTGCAGAGTAGAGGATATAATATGCAGAGGGGTAGTAAGGGTTAAACCCTTAACAATATTTTTAAATGTTTAACAAACTCTAGACTCTGTCTCAATTTGAGCGTAGATAGAATCTACCTCGATTCACGTGTAAAAGGTTTTCTGGGCAAAAAACAATTTGCCACAGATTTGACTATGGGAAGGTATGGGCAATTTTATAGTTTTTTTGACTAGAAACAATGATCTGGATGCGATGGCAGAGTCTGTTTTGGGCCAAGATGCCTTTAAACCTGAAAATACACAAACTTCACAAAAACTCTAAAGAAATCATTATGTTAGTAAAAACTGACCCGTGAAGTGGGTCTCACTAGGCGTGCTAGAATGTGAGCTATGTAAATTACTTATAAAAGGAGCATAATAAAAACTTAAAAGACTCAATAACTAAAAGACAAACATTACACACATGATAAGACAATAAACAAAACTTGAAAAGCATATAAAACCTAAGGAGTGCAAACCTCCTAAAAGACTAATCAAGCTCCATTTGATCTTTGGATGTGTCCATTGATGTGGATGTGTGCTCAAGGATGATGCTCCAAGCTTCAAGACTGTGATCTCAAACTGACATTATAAGTTTTCATAAACGATGGGATTAAATTTGTGAAGGAATGAGGTTCCTTATATAGGAAAATGGACTCAAAATGAGTGGTCAGGATGCAAACCTGAAGAGGGGCTCAGATGCATTTGGGAGAGAGCACAAGGATTTTGCTTCTCCAAATTCCTCTCATTGTGATAAGTGTCACAAGGAGAGAGGGTGTGAGGGTATGAGGAATGTGACCATTTTGGTCCATGTGCAAAGGGGATGAGAGAATACTTTAAGGGATAGGATGAGTAATGAGGGCTATAAGAGAAACAATGAGAATTAAAGAGGGTCTTAATGAGGTATGGGTGAGGGTGTAAGAGATGGCTTGATAATTTTGACTTTGGGGTTGGGGTTGAGTTCCTAATCCTTGGATTAGGAATGTGACAAGCTTAGGGAGAGATTAGGATTAGGGTTAGGGTTTAAGAGGGGTGATTAGGGAGATGTGATGGGAGGGGAGAGAATGAGTGGAGGGGTCAATTACCTTATTATGGTTATTTAGCTAATGAGGAAGGATTAACATGTGTGAAGGAGTTGGGATGGGTTTGAACTTAGGGTTAGGTGGTTGGGATTGGTTAGGTTAGGGGTTAAATTGAATAAAGTTAAATATTTAATTCACAAGTGGAGGGAAAATAGATATTATGAATTAAGTTAAATGAATAAATACATTCATTCAACCTAATAGGGGAAAGGGGGTTTAATTAATTATTAGGCCATTGGTTGACATTTAATAATTAATCATACTATAGTTTAATTAGATGAATTATTTAGGCTAGTAGGATAACATAGATCAATTAGGTAATGATTGATTACTTAGTTGATAATGTCCTAGGAGGGCACTAAATGTGATTAGATACGTTAACCAGATTTAGGTGTCTATGCTTAGTACTACACCATATAATTTCATCCTGTTCTCCTGACAATAGGAAATTCTTGTTATCTCGTATCCTCCTAAATTCCATTTCCTTGTTCTCATTTAGGTTTATAACACTATCATCTCTCCACTTCTACTTGATTCCTCCATCCTCATTTGTTCAGTTCAAAATTTCTGCTACCTTATCACCCCAAATAACTCCTATTTTGCATCTTAATTCTCTGTTATACCGCCCTTCAACAAGTGTTGGTTTTCCTTCAAAGGAATTCGCCAAAATTTATCCTTCTCTACTTTCCCTAATTTCCAAGTGATATGGTCTGTGATAATGTATCTATCTGCAAACCATCATAAATTTCCAAACTAACAAACCTATGGGTGGATTGGCTATGGTAAGAATTATCTCCTTTTCTTGAGTATCCATATACTTATTTGTTAAGATCCTCACCCATTTTTGTTAGGTATTCCTGTACACCATCCAAATTAAATTCTCTCCCATAGCCTCATTAATCAAGTTCCATCTCCTCAACCCCCTCCCTTACATATTTTGGTTTGTGAATTTTCTCCCAAGCCACGAGTGGGATCTTGTCCTGATCTTGACTCTCATTCTAGAAGAACCTCCTCATTTTTTTCTTAATGGTTTTGAATATTTTTACAGGAATAATTTGCATTCACATTATAAATATAATGGATGGAAGAAATAATAGAATTCAAAATGATTATACATCATGTAAATGACAACCATCTACTTTTTCACCCTTCCATTTTCCCCACACAACTATCAATAAGTTTAGACCATATATTGGCTCGACATGCCCCCCAAAACAAAGGTAATCCAAGAAACTTACTCGGTAATTTTCCTATCTTAACTTGTAAAATCCTATTAATGGCTTGTTGTTTTCTTGGAGCAATATTTAAAAACACTAACTTAGACTTGTGCCAGTTGACTGACTGACTTGATAATCTGGAGTATTTGTCCAAAGTAGCTTTCATGCATCTAGCTTCCATCAAAGATGCCTCCCCCATTAACAAATTTTCATCCAAAATTATTAATTTGAGGTCACTTCCATCCCTTGTACAATGTGAATACCCTTCCACTGTCCTTCATGTTGGAATATCTGATGTAGTGATGGAAAGTGTGTTTTGGTGATGACATAGTGATTTGATTACAGGGTGATCAGATATTATATTATCATTGATGTCAACTATTGACTTTGTATTCCTAGTAGGTTGTCAAGAATATTTGTGATGAATGATAAGTTTCAGTGGTTTCTATCTTTAGGGAAGACCTAGTTATGTCTCTAGATGTCAAATACATGACAATTACTACTAAAGTAAGTTTATATCAGAGTTCTAATCAAATGAAGTGTAACAATACAACTGCTAGAATAATTGATGACAAGTGATAGATTATTTGAATGTCATGTCAAATCTCTGATGTATCTTGTGGCACAGTTATAATATATGGTTATCAACAGTGTTTAGATGCTACAATTACAATCACAACTACTTTGAGTGATCGGTGAACAAAAACAGTGTTATTCAACAGGTTAAGTGTTTATGTTCTTGAGCTAATGATGGCATATCTTATATCGGTGATTGGTATCGATGTGATGGTGATTAATGATGAATGAATTATGTTCTCATGGCATGTATTCATGATTGGAGGATGATCCAACATCACATTGATCGATGTTATCTTATGGAGAATATTCTTGAGGAAGTTTGAGTATGGTCAAAACCGTGTTTGATTCTTTGGCTTAATTTCATATGTAAATCATTGTATAGGTTAACGCGGTCTTGGAAATATGTTTTGTGTATTAAATTTTTTTGTATATATCGTTGGATTTGAGCGGGATTCTTTGTAATTTAATTTTAGGGTTTGATAAAGGCAATGGACTTAATAGTTCATTATTTAAAGGTTGAAGTTAAATCCAAAGTGTGTTGATCGTGTGCATTGTGCAAGTGTGGTGTAAGGTGCATGTTGTGATCAAGCCAGGGAAGAGTTAAGTATGCTTAGAAGATATTGTGTGCTTCAGAGGATCTGATCAAGAAGAGGTAGTGCTACTTTGCAGATCATTGTTGTTGTTGTTGTTCCCTAATAGTTACAACAGTTGAAATCCCCTAACGGGGTAGATCCTAATAAATCTTTATTGAAAACCCTCTAACAACATGACACATTAGTTTGTGATTTAAGTCCTCTAACAAGGATACTCTTAATAGGGTAAAGATTCTAATAGGACCAAGTTAAAACCCTTAACCAGGTAGCACCTAACATTGTTGTTGTAAACTCCTAATAGGGTTAGGCTCCTCACAGGGCATACTTTAGAAGAGTACATTAATTTAGTGGGTACTAATCCCCACCATGGTATTTTCCCTATTTGGGTTTTCAAAAAATAAATCTATGTGTCAAATTTGTGGATGATCTTAGATGCTTAAGTTTTTATTAACTACTATTAAGGTTAATCTTGTGAAAGGTGATTAAAGTTTAAGTTGTTGTATTGTTGATTTATTTGGTAGATTATGGATTCACCCCCCCTCTTAGTAATCTGATCTCAGGTCTAACAATTGTATATATTTTTTCCTTTGTCATGGTGAAGCTTAACAACTTGAGGTAGAGATCCACTATGATGAGAAAGGAAGGTCCTAAATTCACAAGAGAGAACTACTCTATATGGTGCGGTCAGATGAAGCTCTATCTTAAGAGCTTGGGTGTACTATGGAAGCTATTGCAAGTACTCTTTCAGATGTAGAGTATGTTGATATTAAAGACTTATATATTGCTTATGAAATGTGGGAGAAGTTGAAAACAATCTATGGTGGAGATCAGCATGTACAAAAGGCAAAGGTTGATAGCTTAAGAGGAAAGTATGATGAGATGAGAATGCAAGACAATGAGAATATTAAGATATATAGTCAGAGAATAAAAGAAGTTATTGGTGTTATCTGAGGTGTTGGTGGTAATCTTCCTGAGGAGGATGTGGTAAGAAAAATGTTAAGAACTTTATTACCTCAATATGTTATTAGGGTTTTAGCTATTCAAGACTCAGATCTTTAGGAACTTTTACTGTTACTCTGGATGCATTAATAGGGAAATTAACTACATTTGAGTTAAGTAATTATGATAATAGCATGCCTAAAGTTGAAGTTGCTTTCAAGTCATCATTGAATCTTGCACCATCTGGGAAAGGAAAGGAGATGTCTAACAGTTCTTCAAACTGTCACTCTAATGATTATAAATCTATCTTGTCTAAAGAAAGAGATCAGGAGGATCTAGAAGCCTTCATTGCTAGAAGGTTGCCTAGAGGAAAAGGTAAATACAAGGGTAAGTTTCCTTTGAAGTACTTTGCATGTAACAAAATTGGTCATATTGCTTCTAGATTCTCTAACAATGACAAGAAGGAGAAACCAAGAATATTCAAGGATAAGAACAAGAAAGTTTGTTTCTTAGCTGAGGAAGGTGCTACCGATGAGGAATCTGATGGAAGAAATAAAGAAGAGATTATTTTTTTTGCAGTTAAGGAAGATCCCTTAGATGAAGGTGAGAGAGCTTTAGTTTCTAACATAAATCACAGTACTAACTAGATTATTGATAGTGGTTGCACTCATCACATGACCAGTGATAAAAGCAAGTTCATAAAGTTGGAGGAATGTGATGGAGGCTCGGTAAGGTTTGGGAATGATGCTCCCTATTTGGTGAAAGGTAAAGGGTCCATTTCTTTGAATGATAAAAATATTTGTGATGATTTTTACCGGGTTGATGACTTAAGATACAACATGTTAAGTGTTGCTCAATTAAATAACAAAGGTTTCAGATTGGAGCTCAATGGAGGTATGTGAAAAATTATTGGAAAATTAGGAAAACTAATTGCTACCGGTGATCAAACAAGAGGTAAATTATTTCATATAAATTCTAATATTAAGAGTTGTCTTCTATCCAAGGTTGAATATTGTTGGTTGTGGCATAAGAGATTCTGTCATGTAAAATTTGATAATTTGATCAAAGTTAGTAAGATGAAGTTACTAAGATGAATTTAGTGAGATGTTTTCCCAACCTAATGAAACCAGACAATATAATGTGAAAAGAATGTCAGCTTAGAGAATTAACTAGTTCTAGTTTCATCAGTAAAAAATATTCTTCTAAAAATATCTTAGATTTGGTTCATACAGATCTATGTGGTCCTACGAGAACTAGGAGTTACTATGGTGATAGATACTTCATTTTATTTGTTAATGATTTTTCTAGAATTGTGTGGGTTATCTTCTTAAAGGACAAATCTGAAGCTTTTCACATGATTAAGATCTATAAATCTAGGTGGAAAAGGAGACCATTAAGACTTTGAAAATGTCTTAGATCTTACAGAGGAGGTGAGTTTACTTCACATGAGTTTACTACTTATTATGAAGATCAGGGAATTCAAAGACATATGTCTGCTCCTAGAAAACCTCAACAGAATGGTATTTCTAAAAGAAGAAACAAATCAATAATTGATTGTGCAAGGACATTAATGATTTAGAAAGGTGTTGCTCAGAACTATTGGAGAGAAGTGATGAGCATTTCATTTTACACTTTGATTAAAGTTCAGCTAAAGAAAGGTGCAAAAAAAAACTCCCTATGAGTTGTGGTATGGTAGAACACTATGTGTTAATTATTTCAAAATATTTGGAAGTAGATGCTACATTAAAAGAGATGAAAATTATGGAAAGGTTGACCCAAGAAGTGATGAGGGGATATTCTTAGGATATTCCTCTAAAAGTAAATCTTACAAGTGTTTGAACAAGAGAACTAATAAGATAGTGGAAAGGGTCGGTATTAGAATAGATGATTTTTCTAAAAAGAATGATGAATCTAGCAAGAAGGAACTTGAAGACTATCATGAGTTTGTGTATGTGCAATTGGTGGATCAGGACACTGTAGAAGAACTGATGGAAAGAAAAGTCAATGAACAGGAACAAATACAAATAGTTGAAGGTAACCCTAGAACTGAAACAATATTGCCTAAGTATGTAAAGTTGAATCACTCACCTGATCAAATTATTGGAGACTGAAATGCAGGTGTGTTAACTAGAAAAAAGGCTAGGGAAGGTACATGTTTGTTATCTAAATTTGATCCCAAAATAATGAAAGATGAATTGAAAGAAGAAGATTGGGTGAAAGCTATGGAAGAAGAATTTGAACATATTTTGAGGAACAAACCTTGAACATTAGTGCCCAGACTAGTGGACAAGAATGTGATTGGTATGAAGTAGATTTTCAGGAACAAGATGTATGAGACTGGTGAAGTGGTAAAGAACAAAGCAAGGTTGGTGTGCAAATGATATGCACAAGAGGAAGGCCTGGACTATGGTGAAACATTTGCACCTGTGGCCAGACTTGAAGGTGTAATAATATTGCTTTCTTATGCTAATTACAAAGGTTTAAAGGTATATCAAATGGATGTTAAGTCAGCTTTTCTTAATGGTATTTTGGAAGAAGAGGTGTAAATTGAACAACCTAAAGGATTTTCTAATTCAGAAGGTAAGAATATGGTGTGTAGATTACATAAATATTTGTATGGATTGGAACAAGCACCTAGAGCATGGTATGAGAGGTTGCACTCATATATTATTCAAATTGGTTTTGTCAGAACAAGTGATAACATCAATCTATATTTGAAGACTGAGAAAGATGACAAATTTCTAATTGTAGAGATATTTGTAGATGATATCATTTTTGTTGGTAATGAAGAGTTCATCAGATCATTTGCACATGAGATGAGGAAATAATTTGAGATGTCTATGATTGGTGAGATCAAATTCTTCATTGGATTGCAAGTTCAACAGATGAAAGATGGTATGTACATAGGTCAGTCCAAGTATGTAAGAGAAATACTAAAGACTTTTGGACTATCAAAACCGGTTGGTACCCCTATGGTAACTAGTTGCAAATTGTCAAAGGAAGATGATTCTAAAGTGGATAAGACACTTTACAGGTCCATGATCAGTAATCTATAGTATGTTGTACATAGTAGACCAGATATAGCACATGTGGTTGGATTAGTGGCTAGATTCTCTTCTAATCCCAAGGAATCTAATATGGTTGTAGTGAAGAGAATCTTCAGATATCTTAAGGGTACTAAAGATTATGGTCCCTGGTATGGACATAAAGGTGATTTTTATTTGAATAAGTATACTAATGTTGATTGGGTAGGTAATTTTGATGAGTGAAAGAGAAAAAGTGTAGGTGAAATATTTCTTGGAGAGAGGCTTGTATCCTAGACAAGTAAGAACCAGAATTGTATATCACAGTCAACAGCTGAAGCTGAGTATGTTGTTGCTGCAATCAATTATACTCAGATAATGTGAGTTAAGTAGATTCTAGAAGGAATACATGAGAAGGTAACTAAATTGGTGGTTATCTATTGTGAAAATACAAGTGCTATTAACATTTCTAAGAACCCGATGATGCACTCTAAGACTAAGCACATAGCTATCAAATATCATTTTCTTAGAGAACATGTACAAGAAAAGGAAGGAAGGTTGGATTATGTGCCAACTAAGGAGAAAGATCTTGATATATTTACTAAGTCATTGCCTAAGGATACTTTTGAATACCTAAGAGGTATTTTAGGGGTCATTCCCCTATCTACTCTGAATTAGAAGAAGATGCACTTGCATAAGTCTCAGTGTATTCGTTGAATATTCTTCTGTGTGGATTGATGTTGTGAGGCTACTCCTTAGGGGGAATAGTTTGTGAAGTAGTGTTCTTTGGTTAGTTAGGTACTTTGAAGGAGATATCAGGTGTATTTAACACCTTTGGCATTGTTTTCAAAGGGGGAGAAAATGTATGTTCAGAATATAAGATGTATAGAGATGATGTGAAGATGTATGTGTGAAATCCAGTGAAAGGGAGAGAAATTGTAGAACAAGTGAAAGACAGAAGTGGAAACATTTTTCTTAATGTTTCATGTTGAGGATGTTGACGTATTCTATTAATTAAGAGAGTGTTGCCATCATTGGTACAACATAGAGTGTTTCCATCAATGCCAAAGGGGGAGATTATTGTCATATCTGATGCATTGATGAAAAGTATGATTTGGTGATGACATAGTGATTTAATTATAAGATGATCAGATATTATATTGTCATTGATGTAAAATATTGAATTTTTGTTCCTAGTATGTTTTCAACCATATTTTTTATTAATGATAAGTTTTAGTGGTTTCTATCTTTAGGGGTCACCTAGGTATGTCTCTGGATGTCAAATGCATTACCGCTACTGCTGAAGTAAGTTTATATGAGATTTGAAATCGAATGGAGTATAACAATACAACTACTAGAAAAATTAATGATAGGTGATAGATGATTTTAATGTCATGTCAAATCTCTAATGTATCTTATGGTGTGGTCATAAGATATGGTGATCAACAGTGTTTAGATGCTAGAGTTGCAATCACAACTACTTTGAGTGATCAGAGAAAAGAAGCAATGTTATTCAACAGGTTAATTGTTTATGTTCTTGAGTTAATGATGGTATATCTTGTATCGGTGATCGGTATCGATGCGACGATGATTAACGATGTTCATAAATTATGTTCTAGTGGCATGTATTCATGATTGGAGGTGAAGACCTAGCATTGCATTGATCAATGTTATCTTGTCGAGAAGATTCTTGAGGAAGTTTGAGTATGGTCAAAATGTGTTTGACTCTTTGGCTCAATTTCATATATAAATCATTGTATAGGACAACACGGTCTTGGAAATATGTTTTGTGTATTTTATTTTGTTGTATAGCTCATTGTATTTGAGTGGGATGCTTTGTAATTTCATTTTAGGGTTTGATCGAGGTAGTAGACTTAATAGTTCATTATTTAAAGGTTGGATTTAAATGAAAAGTGTGTTGATCGTGTGTGTTATGCAAGTGCGATGTAAAGTGCATATTGTGATCAAGTCATGGAAGAGTTAAGTATGCTCAAAAGAGATTGTGGGCTTCAGAGGATCTGATCAAGCAGAGGTAATGCTATTGTGTAGATCAGTGTTGATGTGTTATGCCCATAATACACGTCCCTACATATTGTTAGCAAAATGTTGGGTCCCCCTTTTTCTCTTTTGGTTCTTCCTTTGTTTCTTTTCGGCCTTCTTTTGTTTTCTCCGGCCTTTGCCTCCACACGGTCGTTATTGTCACTTCCTTTTGTTTTTCCACCCTCTGGGATCTGGTCCTAGAGTGTTTTGTTCCTTTGTGCCAGCTGAATTCTGAACCCTAGGATTCTTGTGTTGTTGCTTCCTCTTTAGTTAGAGGGTGTGGTCGCACAGGATTCCCAGGCTCGAAGTCTGGAGGCTTTCCTTTTTCTCAGGGTTTGTAGAAAGGAATGATGCATTTTAAACTAAAGGTTATAAATTGAACTTCACTTTTCATTATTACACTTACCATGAATAATTTACCCTCAGAGCAAATTAAGAGCGAACTATGTTTTTAACAACGAGCTAAGTGTGATTTTCTTCAAGTGTTTAACAGTGATTTGGAGTTCAGAACTGTGCATATTCAAGCTATCCTATAGTGTTCTTGGTGCATTCATGGATTTCTAGAGCTATTCATTTGTAGAGCACCTCCTGTGCCCTTCCTTTTCGCATCTCTGGTTTTAGGTAGGTCCGCTTCCAGCCCTTCTCTTTCTTTTTGGTTTGTGTTTTGTTCCCTTTGTTTTTGGGCTTTTGTTTGCTTTGTTTTCTATTCTTTGTCATCACCTCTCATTGGTGGGATGGCTCTGTAGGAAGGTGGTCTGCCTTTAGTGTAGTGGTAGATAGTGTAGAGTAGTGTAAGTTTTTGTAAAGTCTATAAATTTGTGAATAGCGGCTTGTAGGATAGTTGTAGGTTGTTTGTATCTGTAAATGTCACTCTTTAGCTTCCTGTTCATAGTGTGTCGTCTTGTATAGTCATCTGTAAATAGGTTTTTGGTCTATGCATTCCTTTGAGCCCTACCCATTCTATGACAAGCTCACTGCACCCTCTCTATTGTTTAAACAAATTTGAGCTTTCCCGCCTGGTGTTCGCTAGGCTCAACCTCGTCACCTCGCTTGTTTGAGTTGTGGCATTTTCTCTCTCTTCCATCACTTTAGCCTTAATGGTGGGATTAATTTCCCACACGCAAGTATTCAAAACCAGCCCAAGTGGCATTGAATCCATTCGTGTTAACACAATCATCACCATAAATGCCATTACTCCATTTATTGCATGACCGCGTGACAACCCACATCAGCCCAGTACTACGAATTGCCAGTTCATTTCAATAACAGTCAATTTTTTTGGATTTCAGGTTCCACGCAATACCATAGTCTTCATATAATTTTTCACATGAACCATAATCCCTAGGACCCCCGGGTGTTGATCAAATTCAAAGTAAGTTATTTTTTTTATTGCATTTCTAGGATTTGATATCAACTAATGTCTTCTTGAGGACAGGTGTGAAATGGTGATGAAATCTTTGTAGCTCAGAAGTTTATTATATTTAATTATTTGTATTAATGATTGTCTAGTCTTGTAGGTTACCAAAAACTCACCAATCAAACATGTCTGAGGTATCTTCTCCTCTTGGAAGTCTGGAACTCATGTCTACCTCAACAAGGGCGGCCACCAAGACAAGGGTCGAGAAGGCACTGGAAAATATCCCACTCACAGCAAAATATCTAAGGGATGGTGCCATCATGGGATCCAAGGTGGATTCCAAATTGTAGCTTATCACTGACACAGAGGTCGGACCGTGGGCCAAATTGCAGGGCCTGGTCAGGAAAATGTTGACTCAGCATTCTACTGGAGACATCATGGCCAAGAACGTGGTCGCCTCTGGCATAATCAAGGCCGCTTGCTTCCCTTGCTCCATTCAGTCCCCAGAGTTGATTCTCACTCTAGTGGAGCACTACAACATAACCATTCGGGCTATTATACTTGTTGCTTCCCTTCCAACGGGCTACTCAACGCCCTTAGTATCCCTTGATGCCACCACTTTTGCTTTGGGACTGAAGATCCCCTAGTTCGCCAATTTTATTGTCATCTCCCAGGCTACGTCACTACAAGAGTTCAACAAGGTCTAATAGGTGGCCTGACAACACCTTAAGACCCACTAGCTGAAGACGCCAAAGAAAGATTACAAGATGAAGTTGGAGATCCCGCGTGCAGATTTCAAAGAAAGCATACAGGAGGGGAACATCTTTTTATGTCGGGTCTTCGAGGAACCACATGCCCAGGGTTTTTCATCCTAGATGTAATATTTTCTATACATCATCACCACCAACGGGCATAATTTTGATTGGGCAACTATTGTTTCCAATCATGTGGACTTCCAACTAAACAAGGTCAGACAAGAATCGAAGTTCCACATGACTTCATATGTTCTGTGGGCACTGGAATAATAGAGACCCAGAATTAGGGGTTTATTTACAATGGGAATCCTTGGGATAGGGCCCAACCAAAGTGCTCCTTGGGATCATTTTCCCCACATTCAATGGGAAGCCAGCTTCCCCAATTTTTGTCGGGTAAACAATACCTTCATTTACTACAACATTTTGATACCCACTCGGGATGCGGGTTACCGGCTATCAAAGGAGGCCATGGCCTTGGTCAGTTCTTATGGCCATTATTTTATTCAATTTTAGCAACATTCATTCATTCAGGTGACCGGGTTCTCCAGCAAACCCTACCATTTGCCCAAACACTACGGGGATAGGATTATTTTGATGGCGTATTGCAAAAAAATTCTGGAAGTCCATACATATTATGGGGTTAAGAAGGTTACCACCATCCCCTTCCTGATCACTTGCGGGAATTATACTTGCAGCCTTGTAGCGGCCAAAGAGGTTGTTAATGAATTAAAGAGTCTGGGGCTAGCAGAGTTCTACTTGGCGCGAGACAGTTTCGATCCATTGGGCAAAATAAATGCAGCCTTGCCCCAGGTGTTAGCGCCTCATGAGCCTCACATTAAGGATTTTTGGGAAGATTGCCAAGACAAATTTGAGGTCTAGAGTCGACATTATGAGAGGATGACCAAAGGAATGATGAAACACATGGGTCTTTGGACCTTTTCCAAGGACTTCTCAGATACTGGGCTCGTGGAGGACCCAGAATATAAATCAAAGGGGATTGATAAGATGGCTCACCCTCTGGTGGATTGGAACACCCTAGAAATTTTGACAATAGAGGACATCACCAAGAATGTGGTGAAGCAGAGTCATGAGTATTTTTCATGGGTTTGCAGAAAGAGTGCCCATTGAGATGGTCTAGTTTTGCGAGGATTTTCTTTGGGCTCCAAAACGGCTGGACAAAGCAGAGATAAGGGGAAATCAAAGGAGATAACTCTACCCCAGATCTCATCCTCGGTTCTAGCCCCAATAATGGAACAACTTCATGCTCAGCTTGAGTCATCCCGACAGCTAAGCGAAACAATCAGCGTAAGGCTTTCTATCAGTCTCGCAGTCGCTCCGATGGGATCTACCCTTCCTGCAAGCTCCCCTTCACTTGCAATGCTCATGAGCCATGCGGTGGACATGGAGGATGATGGTGCGACCATTTTGGATGTCGGATTACATACGAGGAGAAGGAAGCAAAGAGATGATAATCCTCCACCGAGCATAGATGTAAGCCCTGAAACATTAAGCAATATTCCTGTGGAGCTTATCCCTTCCTCACCTGAAATAGAGGATCATCCAGAGGATTCCCGTCCCCACGACAATTTTGATGATATCTTCCAGATCGATGACCTGGTAAACCTGCAAGAAGATGTGGAGAGGGTAGTAGAAGAGATCATCGCGCAATAGGTAGAGAATGTCCCTCGGGAGGGGGAAGGACAAGAAAAATAAGTTGCCCCAGAAGAAGAGACCCGGGAACAAGAAGAGGAAAGCACATTAGGTACAAAAGAAACACCAGTCCTGGGGAGCATGACAGAAGGAAGGAAGACACAAGACAAGTAGTCTACTATGGCTAGGGAAACTAGACCTTTGGGAACAGCCGTACCCCCAGTTGTCATGCTCCAAACACCTCTAGACACCCTGGGTGATCAGTTACCCTAGAATACGACATTCGACAAGGTGGTCTTTGCAGCACAACAGTCAGACCTAGTTCAAAATCCTTCACCACCTCCAAAAAATAGGCCCTTGGAGGAGAATGTCTCGGTAGAGAATGCCAAAGAAAATCAGCAACAACAGGATGTGGGGGAGAACCCCAGAAATATGGACACATATACCACAGATGTGGGAGAAGCGAGAAACCCTGGGGAAAAAGAAAAAGAATCCATAGACACTACAGATGTTGGGGAAGCATGACAGACTCCCAAAGAGGACCCAAGTGTCCAGGACCTAGTAGTAAGATCATCCCCACTACCACAATGGCTGATGAAATCAAAGAAGAGAAAGGCCCCAACGGAAACAAGATTCCCTCTCTCTCTAGCTGAGATGATGGCCCAAAATCAAGGGGCTTAGAAGCTGAAGAAGGCTCGTACCCTCCATACCATTCGAACCGATCCAGGAGGAAATATTGTCATGATAGTAGTGACACCTCCCCCAAATGAAGAAGAAGTTGCACTAAGAGCCAAAGAATACACAATCATGGAGGTCCCTCTTGGGAGGAGAGACAAACAAGAAGAATTGGACCTATTGAGAGAAGCAAGTCAGGCGATTTAGGCCTGATATGACAAGCAAGCCCAAAAACTAAAGGACACAAAAGATACAAATGACAATCTCCTTGGTCTTCTCATAGAATTGATACAGCCATTGGTTGTGGTTCCTCTAGAGGTTTCCACATCTGGGGCACCGCTTCCGTAGGGTTACATTGACACGCTGAGAACGATGAAGAAGAAGGCGCATGCAGAAGATGATTGGGTGACTGAGTAGGTAGGATTCATAAGGCATTTCCTAACAGCCACACTCCCAGACCTCCACCAGGCCAGTAACATCTTGGGCCAAGTAAAAAACATTATTTCCTAGTGGGAGGGGGAGATAGAAAAATATGAAGAGTGGAAGAGCGAACTAGAAGAAATAATGAATTTCGGGGAAGAGGTTGTTACGGAGATGAGAATTTTGGGGGATGAAGATTTTGGGTACCTTCAGGCCCAATACTCCAGACTTGATCTTAAAGTTGAGATGAGCAAGCAACTAGTAGCGGCCCTGAAGGGTAAAGTCCTGAAAATTCAAAATTATTTAAATTCATATGTGGCATTTGTTACAAGGGTTTTGACAGTCAATCCCTTCAGCACTGAGATGTGTGCTTTGGTGGATTTTTTGTGAGTAAATTTGATGAAGTAATGGAGTCACGGTAATGGACCCCTGAAGATTTTGATGGAGCAAAGATGTTGCGTCTAACCCGTATGGTGCTCCGGGCCCACAATGTAGCAAAGATGGCTCTAGAATTCAAAGAGGGTGCCATAGATTTTGCCGATCAGTTGGAGGTAGCCAAGGATTATCAAGATTGCATAAAAGAAATAGATGAGGAGGAAATTCTCTCGATTTTGGAGATATTCTGAAAATGTAAAGAGTAGTAAAGTTTTCCGCTCTGCGGATATTTCTACTAGTAGGGAAAATTTTTGAAGATTTGTTATTCTTTGAGCGTAAGCTCCCAGACTCTAAAATTTTAGGTCTCAGTTTTGTATTCTTTTGTATAAATATGCGTCAAGGTTCCCCAGAGATGACTGATCGCTATCAGCAATTAATAAGGTTCAAAATGCAAGTGATCTAGACAATGACAGGTCTGATAGATGGGATGGTTATGACATACGGGTTCTTATTCCCCCAAGGCATCGCTCCTACATTTACTACCTGACGCACCTCAAAGACAGGGAGCTGCAATCAACATTGATGAGGTGTATGGCCTAAGTTACCAAAATAAGCAAGTTTCTTCTATAAGTACCATGACCCTCTTCTCTAGGCTGATTCTTCTTGATTTCTCCCCTTTCTTCTTCTTCCATCTTGTCATAATGTTGTGCCTCCCAAGATGATTGTAGGTGGTGCAGGTAGTACTGACCATGGATATTATATTTTATTCACCAAGTGTACATGTAGATTAGGTCAAGTTTTTCTATAAATAATAAGACTGATGCCTTAACAAGGGTTGGCAAAATTGAAGATTTTGCAGTCTAGTAGTAATAAAAATAACATTTCTCAAGTTCTTTGCAGTTAGAATTTTGCTTTCAATCAATTCTCTATAGCTTAATGCTCCCTTGGAGCCATGAATGTACTCGTCAGTGATGCTAGAACCATTTCAAGTTAATGAAACAAAGAAGAACAACTTGTGGCCATGTGTTATGTGTTTCTCTAATCTCTGAAGTTAGCGAATATCTTTCGTGTTGTATGTTTTCTTATGTCCTTTGCTATGGTGTTTTGCATTTAGTTAAATAATCTTATCTCCCTTTGCTACTGGATGCGTATGAATCATTGATTCTTTGCGTATCTGGTATTTAGTTTTATTTTCCTGCATTGGAGCATTGTCGATGTTTGAATATATATTGCATGATTATAAGTAGAAATATACTCTAAATATGATCTATCTTTTGAGATTTCTTTGATTAATGTAATATACTTGCAGGAAACCTCACCCCCTTTTGAAATCCCCAGATAAGATGAGTAAAAACTAGCTATCCCCTCAAACAATAGTCACCTGCCCAACTTAGCTCCCCCGCACCATCGAGATCCGACTACCAGGTACTTGGAGGATAGGATAATTTATTCTTTGGTAAAATTGTATAGGCGGAGTTGGCTAGTACCACAGTACCCGGTGACAACTTATCTCTATTGACAGAGCCGGTCATAAATTCCCGTCAACAGAAACTGGAGCTAGAAGGAGGGCATGAGCTCATCTTCCCTGAAATATTTCAATTTTACACCACCTGAGCACTACCCAAGTAGTAGCTTTAGGAACCAGACTTTCTGTGGTATAGAGTCATTTTCATCCTTACATTTTGAAAGAATCCTCCGATCGACCCCTGATCCTGGAGAGTTTGTAGAACTCAGACCTCCTGTCCGAAGAAGAAGGACCCACCAAACTAGGCAGCCTTTGAATTTTCCCTAGGGATCTACAACACACCATAATACCCAAATCCCTTGGATAATGTCAGGGACTCACATTCACCAAAGCCAAAACCAAATAGCCCCGATGACTACCTACTTCAACAATATCGGGTCCCCAATGGGGCAGTTCCCTAATGCTACCAACGATCTTCCTCCATATCCAGAGAAGATCTGCCCCAAATACGATCACTTAGGCCCTAAACTATAGAAGAACACCTCAAAGACTACAAAGATGCCATGAATAGACACTGGATACAACATCAAGACATTGTAACACGGATGTTTCCATTGTCCTTAGGACAAAATGAGCTGAACTGGTATCTAAACTTGCCTGCTAAATCCATCAATAGTTGGCAGGATATGGAAGACGCCTTCTTGGTAGCCTTCCACATTCACATAGACCCAGCTTGGTCCCATATCCAGTTCATCTCCATTAGAAAGGAACCAAATGAGCCCCTCGCTATCTTAAATCATTGGTTCCAACATACTTTGAAGCGGTGCATGGGCCCATTTATCCCATCCACCGATGTGACTATCCAGACATACTTGAACACTATAAACCTCTTTGTCACTACTCTCCTTTGGAGAACTATCACCACTAACAATCAGGATACCTTGGCGAAAGTTTACAACTTAGCCCTGGAGTTGTCCTACGGTTTGAGCAAAGCCCTAACCAAAATTGGACAAAGCGTGCCCTTCAACATGTTACCTAGTGGAACTTCTTATGCTGGAGGATACAATCCCAATCCGATGATGGGTACCCCAATGATGGCCATGGGCCCACCACTGATAGATTAATAGGCCTGGTACATTTACCCATCTCAAACCCAGACAACCCTGGGTCTAGAATACATTCCCTGTAATCAGCCGTAGTAGATGCAGCAACCTTTGACACAATCCCCCGAAGTACCATTTTTCCATTCATTCGTAGCCAAAGGATTGCCATCCTTGACTCCGAGAGAAGTTGTCACTTTCCCAGGTAACCCACCACCTCAACTGTCACACTGTGACACCACTACCCAACTGTCCTCCAAGGTTGAATCCCTCTGGTGATTGGTGTCCTCCTTGACAATAGACATGGGACAGCTGAAGGTGGGGCCTTCAGTGCCCCACAATCCCAATTCCCAGAGAGGAAATGTTTTCTCAAGTCAACGGACACCAATTTCGAAAGCTGAGACTACAACAACGGGACTCGACCCAACCAATAGCAATGGAACAATAACATTAATATCAGAGGTCCTCCTCCAAATCAAACTACCACTCAGGGTGGTGCTGGACCTAGTCATTTTGTGTAGCTCGCTAAATTCCACCCCCTGACCATGTGGTGTAGATTGCACGATACTAGCTCACATTCTGAGGTGAACTGTACCACGTTGGAGAAGATCATCCAGATCTCCCAGTTAGACAGACAACAACCTGTTGATCCAACTCCCCTGGAATCTTCCCTAGATGAGCCCCCTCACACTGAATTTACATGTGAGACCATCTTCTTTGGGATAGATGAAGAGGAGGAAGAAGAACCTGAGTTACAAGGGTTCTTTGATGAATCCATTTTGGCCTTTGAGGCTAACGCCTTTACCAACCCACAGACTTTGTATAACACTCATAGTCAAGCTAGAAAATGGCCATCTTACAGGTCAATGCCTCCCAAGAACACCACCCCTTAGGATAATGCAAAGGACCATCCCCTCCCATCGAAAGGACTTGACCCTAACCACGCCAAGGATCCGATTTGGGGGAGCCAACTTTACCCAAGGGGCGGTTTGATATCACCAAGGTGTTAGAAATCACCACTACCTCCATGACCTTGATGGAGGTTTTTCTCAATTGTACCAAGTAAAAGAAATCCCTCTTATAGCTCTTAGGGAACCCAAATGTTGTTAGTCACCCACCAAAGACTGTCACTTTTAACGATACCAAATTAACAGTCTTCCGGGGAAATACAAAAGATCCTCCCTTCCTGCTAGGCCTAAACATCCAAGGGAAAAACCTGTACAACTACCTTATGGATTTTGGTGCTTTGGGTAATGTTATGGCCTTATCTATCTGCTAGAAGCTCAGACTCACTCCCACACCCTCCGAAGGTGCAGTAGTCTAATTGGACAAAACTACAGTGAAAATGGTTGGTGAGTTGAAGAACATCCAGATTCAACTCATCCAAGATCCCCAGATATCTAGCATCATCGTCATCCAGGTGGTTGACATCCTCAAAACTTATAGGATATTATTGAGTCAAAATTAGCCAAAGGCCATCAATGAGTATTTCTCGATAGGCTTCTCCCACTTGTGGCTCCCCTGGAAAGGGAAATCAAATCAAATTCGGGTAGAAAGTGAGCCTAGAATGAAACAAGCCCTTACCGAAGTCAGGAAGGTAAACAAAATATTTTTCTCTGAATCCTCGCTCAGGGTATATTGACCACGGGAAATCCTGACCTTTGACTTCATCCCTGGTGACACCCTCCCCAGGGAGGATCCCATAATCACCCAGAGGATTCAAGATCTGGACGTAAAGCTAAAATGTGAGGTAGACTCACAAGGTAGCAAGGCAACTCTGGCCACCCTCTTGTCTGGCACTTGGTGTCGCGTACATTATCAAAAACACTCTAAATAGGAGTGCGAGCCTTGTATTGCTGCCGCTACCCACCACATCACCAATATCCAAGAGAAGGAGCACAAATCCATATTCCTTGGACTAATTAATCCACCCAGCGGTACACTTGAGATGTCTCTCATTCATAAACTTGAACCAGAAGATTCTCTAGAGGAAAGTCTCACTTGCGCACCATCCAAGTAGGAGGAATCACCTGACAAACCTTCCAACCCTGAACCCAATCCAAATGCCACTTCACTTCCTCATCCCCATAAAACTAACAATGATTTATGGATCCTGAAGTTTGATGGGTCTCGGTCCAAACAAGGCTGCAGGGCCAGAGTGTAATTAATCAACCCATGAGGGAAATACTTCCTTGCATCCTATAGGTTGTATTTCGCCTACACCAACAATGTCATAGAGTACGAGGCTTTGTTCCTTGGACTCTTATTTGCTTTGATAAAAGGGATCACCCACCTCTGGACAATGGGTGATTCAGAGCTAATCATAAAATAGATCTGGAGCCAATACACGTGTCATGATAAAAGGATGGCCTCATACCGCAATTGGGCATGGAGCCTAATTGAATATTTTGATTCTTTTGGCATCAAAATTATTCCCCAAAAATGTAATTATATTCCAGATGCCCTTGCTGTGTCTGCCAGTACCCTCGAGCTGATGGTTGGTTCCCAGTTCTGAAGATTCTCTGTTGAAATGGTCCCCACCCCATCCATCCCGGACAATATAACCTACTTTCAAGTTTTTGAAGTTGACAAGCACATCTTGGCCTTCATGGAAAATGTTGGCATCTTCGAAGTTCAGATCATGGAAGAAATTGATCATGACGATACCGGGTAGGGGGAAGAAGATGACGGGATCATTGACTTACCTACCAACACCATTCCTAAGGGGATGGTCGCACTAGAATGAATCTTCGATTCAGACCCCTGGGGCTGAGACAAGATATCATCCTCCTCTAAAGGAGGAAAATATAAAAAGGTTAACATTGATAAAGTCGATGAAGAAAATTTTGTCCACATTGGTACCTCCTGCTCCCTAGAGGAGAAGAAGAAGATTCTTGCAGTTCTCTGAGAATATATCGACGTTATTGCTTGGGGTATGAAGATCTCAAAAATTATGATACATCTATCATGACACATACCATCCCCCTCAAACCAAATGCCAAACCTTTCCAGCAAAAATAGAGGCTAGTAAATGATCTGATCAAACCCCTGATCCACTAGAAGGTTCATAAATTACTGTCAGCCCGGATCATCTTTCCTATCCGACATACCACATGGGTTGCCAACCTTGTCCCTATATGCAAAAAGAGTGGCAAAATTTGCCTGTGTGTAGATTTACACAACTTAAACAAGGCCTCAAAGAAGGATAATCACCCTCTCCCTTCACTAGATGAGGTGTTACAAATTTTAAATGGTTCACAAATGATGTCCTTCCTGGATGGGTACTCCGGGTATAACCAAGTCACGGTTAAGTTTGAAGATAGGATCAAGATAATGTTCACCACCAAGTGGGGGATGTTTGCATACCAGAGAATGCCTTTCAGCCTAATTAATGCAAGGGACACATATTAGATAGTCATCTACATGGATGATTTAATGATATTTTCCCAGGATAGGTGTGATCATCCCGCCCACCTCGCTCAGATCTGTGAGAGATGTTGTCGGTATGGTATCTCCCTTAACCCCAAGAAGTGTATATTTGGGATTAATGAAGGGAAATTGCTCGAGCATATTGTCTATGAGAAAGGGATATCGATCGACCCTGAGAGGGTAGAAGCATCGTTAAATTTGCAAATGCCCGACAGTAAGAAGGAAATGAGATCTTTCTTCGGGAAGATAAACTTCGTCCGATGGTTCATTATCGGATTCGCCAAGATTGTTAGACCACTCAACGATATGATGAAGAAAGATACTAAGATTGAGTGGAGTCCCAAAGTGAAGCAAACATTTTCCCAAATCAAGCAGACTATAGTGGACGCCCCGATCTTGGCAAGTCTGGACTATTCCCTCCCATTCCACATTTACTCCTTCACTTCACCACACTCTGCCACCATAGTTTTAACTCAGAAGGTTGAGGGGGGAGGTCAACCTATTTCTTTCATGAGCTCCCCCTTTAAGAATGCCGAAGTCTGGTACACACCATTGGAAACGCAGGCCTTTGCTTTAGTCCGGGCCATGAAGAAATTTTGGCACTACATTCTCTGGAGCAAAGTGCATGCCATTATCCTAACTAGGATATCAAGTCATTATTTCTACTGAGTGAACTGGGTAAGCGTCGGGGAATATGGATGGCCATCCTCCAAGAATATGACCTTGAAATGCAGCCGATGAAAATAGTCTGAGGCCAAGGACTATGTAAAGCGATGGCGGAGGCCACTCCAAACATTGAATGCCAAACTTACATTACAGAGTCCATCACTCAAGATCCATGGTATACCAATCTGGTGTACCTATTACTCAATAATAAGTGCCCAGAGGGACTCCCTCCTAACAAACGTCTTTCCTTGCAACTGAAAAGCACACACTTCATGATAAAAAAAATGGAACACTTTTTCGTAGGAATTTTGAGGGGATTTATCTCCAGTGTATAGACAAAGACCAAGCTGCCAAGATGATAGAATAATTCCACAGGCAGTATGAAACCAAACATGGCTCAAGTGATGCCACCGCCCATCAGATTCTCCAGGTAGGATATTATTGGCCCTTTATCTTCAAAGACATTCACGCTCATGTAAGGAAGTGCCATACCTGCCAAACCATCGCTTCTCGTGAGAGGAACCCATCAATTCCTTTACAGTTGGTCTTTGAGTTTTGACCCTTTTCCCAATGGGCATTCAACTTTATCACGGAGATAAACCCCAACTCATCTACCAACCATCGATATAATTTAACTGTTATTGATTATTGCACCTAGTGGTTTGAGGCAATCCCATGCAAAAACAATACTGTGGATGTAGTCATCAAGTTCTTGGAAGATAACATTGTCACAAGGTTTGGAATGACTTTTTTTATCATATGTGATAATGGTCCAACATTTTCTTCAGCACAACTTCTAGAATGGCCCTATCAGAGAAAAATCAGCTTGAAGTTTTCCAGCAACTATTATCCCCAGGGTAACGGCGTTGCCGAATCCACCAATAAGAACCTGTTGGAAGTATTCAAGCATTTGCTAGAAAATAATCCCCAAGACTGGCACTAGAAACTCAAGTTCACCCTTTGGGTGGATCACATAAGGATTAAGGAAGCCCTTGGAACTTCTCCATTTCACCTGGTTTATGGCCAGAATCTTGTCTTCCCAATAAACTTACAAATCCCTGTCTTGAAGATCATACAGGAATTCAACGCTCAAGATAATGTTGAGGAGGTTTGTCTCTTGAACCTGATGAAGATGGAAGAACAAAGAGATGTGGCACTGGAGTATTTTGTGCGTCACCAAGCAGTTGTCAAACGCTAGTTTGATAGAAGGGCCCAATAAAAGGCTTTTCAGATTTTAGATCTAGTCCTCTTGTGGGACAAAGCCCGGGAGAAGAAGGGAAAACATACTAAATTCAAAAGGCTCTGGCTCAGACCTTACTTAATCTTGGATATCTTTGGGGCCAACACTTATCGCCTCAGCACCATGACTGGAGAAGTCATTCCATTTCCCGTCAATGGATAGTTTCTCAAGCATTAATTTGAGTAGAGGCGGGAGGTAAGTTTCCCCAAAGTTGTATCATATGTATATGTTCCTGCCTATAAATATTCTTGACACTCCTTGGGAGTGTTTTGTCCTTGTAAATAGTCAACAACCCTCTGGGGCCCCTTTTCCTTTCTCTTTTTTGTTTTATGTCTTTGGTTTCTTTTTTCGCTTTGTGTGTCTTACTTTTTTTTTTAGGGTTCCTGACATGTTGCTCTCTTCTTGTAGATAGGTATTCTTCGCATGGCATCTAGTCCCTAGAATGATGCCTTACGCATTTTGGTGAATCTAGAATCTATTGTTAGCATGGTGGGATTTATACTCAGACTAGAGTTATTTTATATGCATGGAAAAAGGTTATGGACAATCTTCATCGGAATCACATCTTGAAAGTCTTGACATCAGTTAACAAGAAAATCATGAAGAGCAAGTAATTGCATGATCCTTGAGAGCAGAGTGGTTGCACTGGTTATTGGCCATATCTGAAAATCAAAAGAATATCCCAGGCCTGGAACATCTCTCCCATTCAGTGAATCAAAATGGATGGCAAGGTGAAAGAAGTACCACCATGAAATTTATCTAAGCTTAAGGTTCACGGTGAAAGGAGTACCGCCTTCCCAATCTTAAAAAAAAAAAGAGAAAGAAAACTAGAGAATAGAGAATTCCAAGATCTGAGGGACTGCGCATGATATATCAATTTTGGTTTGACACACTCAGTGTCGTCTCTCCATTTCTCTCAAAAATCATCGGCTTGATTTTCTTCCAAAGCACACACTTCACAACTGACAACAGATTGAAGGATCAAATCATGGTGAGTCAGATTTTCTCAAACCCCCGCGCCTTGCAAATGAAATGCTCCAGGTAACAATGAGTCCTGGTTTTGCTCACCAGATATTCTGTGGTTCTCAAATGCACTAAGGCATTTGTCCTAGTGAGTCACCATTTGTTATGCCCTACATACTTGTCCCTACATTTTGTTAGCAAAATGTTGGGTCCCCTTTTTTTGCTTTTGGTTCTTCCTTTATTTCTTTTCAACCTTCTTTTGTTTTCTCCAGATTTTGCCTCCGCACAACCATTGTTGTCACTTCATTTTGTTTTTCTACCCTCCGGGACCCGGTCCCAAAGTGTTTTGTTCCTTTGTGCCAGCCGAATTTAGAAACCCAGGATTCTTGTGTCGTTGCTTCCTCTTTAGTTGGAGGGTGTGGTCGCACAGGATCACCAGGCCCAGAATCTAGAGGCTTGCCTTTTCTTGGGGTTTGCGGAAGGGAACAGTGTGTTTTAACCTAAAGGGTATAAATTGAACTTCACTTATCATTGTTACACTTACCATGAATAATTTACCCTCAGAGCGAATTAAGAGCGAATTGTTTGTTTAACAACAGCTAAGTGTGATTTGCTTTGAGTGTTTAACAGTGATTTGGAGTTTAGACATGTGCATATTCAAGCTATCCTGCAGTGTTCTCAGTGCGTTCATGGATTTCCAGAGCTGTTCATTTGTAGAGCACCTCCTATGCCCTTCCTTTTTGCATCTTTGGTTTTAGGTAGGTCCACTTCTGGCCCTTCTCTTTCTTTTTGGTTTGTGTTTTATTCCCTTTGTTTTTGGGCTTTTGTTTGCTTTATTTTCTAGTCTTTTTCATCGCCTCCCATTGGTGGTATGGCTCTGTAGGAAGGTTGTCCACCTTCTGTGCAGTGGTAGATAGTGTAGAGTAGTATAAATTTATGTAAAGTCTATAAATTTGTAAATAGCAGTTTGTAGGTTAGTTGTAGGTTGTTTGCATCTGTAAATTTCATTCTTCGGCTTCCTGTTCGTAGCGTGTCATCCTATATAGTCATATATAAATACATGTCTGGTTTGTGCATTCCTTAGAGCCCTACCCATTCCATGACAAGCTCACTGCACCCTTTGCATTGTTTAAACAAATTTGAGCTCACCCGCTTGGTGTTCACTGGGCTCGACCTCGTCACCTCGCATGTTTGACTTGTGGCATTTTCTCTCTCTCCTTCACTTTAGCCTTAATGGCAGGATTAATTCCCCATGTGCGAGCATTCAAAACCATCCCAAGTGGCATTCAATCCATTCGTGTTAAGACAACCGTCACAATAAATGTCATTACTCTATTTATTGCATGACCACATGACAGCCCATGTCAGCCCAGTACGATGAATTGCTAGGTCATTTCAATAATAGTCAATTTTTTCAGATTCTGGGTTCCACGCAATCCCAAAGTCTTCATCTCATTTGTCGCATGAACCAGAATCCCTGAGACCCCCCAGGTGTAGATCAAATTCAAAGTAAGTTATTTTATTTATTGCATTTCCAAGATTTGATATCAACTAATGTCTTCTTGAGGATAGGTTTGAAATGGTGATGAAATATCCATAGCCTGAAAGTTTATTATATTTAATTATTTGTATTAACAGTTGTCTGGTCTTGCAGGCTACCAACAAATCACCAATAAAATATGTCTGAGGTATCTTCTCCTCCTAGAAGTCCAGAACTCCCGTCTACCTCAACAAGGGCGCCCACCAAGACAAGGGCTGAGAAGGCACTGAAAAAGCTCCCACTCATAGTAAAATATCTAGGGATGGTTCCATCGTGGGATCCAAGGTGGATTCCAAATTACAACTTATCATTGACACAAAGGTCGGACTGTATGCCGAATCGCAGGGCCTGGTCAGGACAATGTTCACTCAGCATTTTTTCAGAGATAGTATGGCCAAGAATGTGGCCGTCTTTGGCATAATCAAGGTCGCCTACTTCCCTTGCTTCGTGCAGTCCTTGGAGCTGATTCTCACTCTGGTAAAGCACTACAACACAACCATCTAGGCTGTTATACTTGTTTCTTCCCTTCCAACGGGCTACCCAATGCCCCTAGTGTCCCTTGACGCTGCCACATTTGCTTCGGGACTAGGGATCCCCTAGTTCACCAATTCTATTATCATCTCCCTGGCTGCGTCACTACAAGAATTCAACAAGGTCCAACAGACGGCCCGACAACACCTTAACACCCACTAGCTGAAGACGTCGAAGAAAGATTACAAGAAGATGAAGTTGGAGATCCCCTGTGCAGATTTGAAAGAAAGCAGACAGGCGGGGATCATCTTTTTATACCAGGTCTTTGGGGAACTACACGCCCAATATTTTTCAACTTGGATGTACTAGTTTCTATACAACATCACCACCAACGGGAAGAATTTTGATTGGGCAACTATTGTTGCCAATCATGTGGACTTCCAACTAAATAAGGTCAGACAAACATCGAAGTTCCACATGACTTCATATGTTATGTGGGCACTGACACAACAGAGACCTAGAATTCAGGGTTTATTTAGAGTGGGTGTCCTTAGGATAGGGCCCAGCTAGAGTGCTCCTTGGGATCATTTTCCCCACATTCAATGGGAAGCCAGCTTCCCCAATTTTTGTTGGGTAAACGATGCCTTCGTTCACTACAACATTTTTATACCCACTTGGGATGCTAGTTACCGGATGTCAAAGGAGGCCATGGCCTTGGTTAGTTCTTATGACCATTATTTTATTCAATTTCAACAACATTGATACATTCGGGTGACCAGGTTCTCCGGAGAACCCTACCTATTACTGAAACACTGCGGGGATAGGATTATTTTGATGGAGTATTGCAGGCAAATTCTAGAAGTCCATACATATTATGGGGTCAAGAAGGTTACCACCATCCCCTTCCCGATCACTTGTGAGAATTATACTTGCAGCCTTGCAGCGGCCAAAGAGGCCGATAACAAATTAAAGAGTCTGGGGCTAGTAGAGTTCTACTTGGCACGAGTCAATGTTGATACGTTGGGAAAAATAAATGCAGCCTTGCTCCAGGCGTCAGCGCCTCATGAGCCTCACATTGAGGATTTTTGGGCAGATTGTCAAGATGACTTTGAGGTCCAAAGTTGACATTACAAGAGGATGACCAAAGGAATGATGAAACACATGGGTCTCCAGACCTTTCCCAAGGAATTCTCAGATACTGGGCCCGTGGAGGACCCATAATATAAATCAAAGGGGATTGACAAGATGGCTCTCCCTCCGGTGGATTGGGAAACCCTAGAAATTTTGATAATAGAGGACATCACCAAGGATGTGGTGAAGCGAAGTCATGAGTATTTTTCATGGGTTTGCAGAAAGAGCACCTGTCGAGATGGTCTAGTTTTGCGGAGATCTGCTTCAGGCTCCAGAACAGCTGGACAAAGAAGAGATAAGGAGAAATCAAAGGAGAGCACCTCAACCCAGATCTCGTCATTGATTCCAGCCCCAATAATGGAATAAATTCATGCTTAGCTTGAGTCATCCTGACAACTAAGCAAAACAATCAACGCAAGGCTTTCTCTCAGTCTCGTAGTCACTCTGGTGGGATCTCGCCTTCATGCAGGCTCCCCTTCACTTGCAACGCTCATGAGCCAGGCAGTGGAGATGAAGGATGATCAGTTACCCCAAAATATGACATTCGGCAAGGTGGTCTTTGTAGCACAACAGTAAGACCCAAGTCAAACACCTTCACCCCCTCTAGAAAATAGGCCCTCAGAGGAGAATGTCCCGACAGAGAACGCCAAAGAAAATCAGCAGTAGCAGGATGTGGAGGAGAACCCCAGAAATATGGACACAGATACCACAAATGTGGGAGAAGCGAGAAACCCTAGGGACAAAGAAAAAGAGTGCACAGAGACTACAGATGTCGAGGAAGCACGACAGACTCCCAAAGAGGACCCAAGTGTCTAGGACCTAGTAGTAAGATTGTCCCTACCGCCATAATGGTTGGTGGAATCAAAGAAGAGAAAGGCCTCGACGACAGCAAGAGTCCCTCTTTCTCTGGCCGAGATGATGGCTCAAAACCAAGAGGCTCAAAATCCTAAGAAGGCCCGGACCCTCCATACCATTCAGACCGGTCCAGGAGGAAATACCATCGTGGTAGTAGCGACACCTCCCACCTATACAGAAGAGGCAGTAGTAAGAGCTGAAGAATACACAATCACAAAGGTCCCTCTGGGGAGGAGAGACAAACAGGGAGAATTAGACCTGTTGAGAGAAGCAAGCTGGGCGATTGAGGCCTAATATGACAAGCAAGCCCATAAACTAATGGAGGCAAAAGAGACAAATGACAATCTCCTTAGGCTTCTCACATAATTGACGCAACCATTGGTTGGGGTTCCTCCGGAGGCCTCCAGATCTGGGCACCGCTTCTGCAAGGTGACATTGACACGCTGAGAAAGATAAAGAAGAAGGCGCAAGCAGTAGATGATTGGGTGACTGAGCAGGTAGGATCCGTAAGGCATTTCCTGACAGCCACACTCCTAGACCTCCACCAGGCTAGTAACATCTTGGGCCAAGTAAACAATGTTGTTGCCCAGTGGGAGGGGGGATAGAAAAATACGAAGAGTGGAAGAGTGAACTAGAAGAAATAATGAATTTTGGGGAAGAGGCCGTCATGGAGATGGGAATTTTGGGGGATGAAGATTTTGGGTACCTCTGAGCCTAGCACTCTATACTTGGTCTTAAAGTTGAGATGAGTAAGAAACTAGTAGTGGCCCTGAAAGGTAAAGTCCCGACAATTCAAAATTATTTAAATTTATATGCAGCATTTGTTACAAGGGTTTCGACAGTCGATCCCTTCAGCACCGAGACGTGTGCTCCATTGGATTTTGTTGTGAGTAAATTTGATGAAGTAATGGAGTCACAGTTTTGGACCCCTGGAGATTTTGATGGAGCGAAGATGTCGCATCTAACCCATATGGTGCTCCAGTCTCACGATGTAGTGAAGATGGCCTTAGAATTCAAAGTGGGTGCCAGAGATTTGGCTGATCAGTTGGAGGCGGACAAGGTTCGTCGGGATTGCATAAAAGAAATAGATGAGGAGGGAATTCTCTAGATTTTGGAGATATTCCAAAAATGTAAAGAGCAGTAAAGTCTTCCGGTCTCTGGGTATTTCCGCCAGCAGGGCAAAGTTTTGAATATTTGTTATTCTTTGAGCGTAAGCTCTCGGACTCCAGAATTTTGGGTCCCACTTTTGTATTCTTTTGTAGCAATCTACGTCAAGGTTCCCTAGAGCCGACCGATCACTGTTAGCAATTAATAATGGTCAGAATGCAGGTGATCTAGACAATGATAGATCTGACAGATGGGATGGTTCTGACAGACGGCTTCTTATTCCCCCAACGTGTCGCTCCTGCATTTACTACTTGTCGCACCTCAAAGAAAGGGAGTCACAATCAACATTGATGAGGCATATGGCCTAAGTTACCGGGATAAGCAAGTTTCTTCTATAAGTACCATGAACCTCTTCTCTAGGCTGATTCTTCTTGATTTATCCCCCTTTTTCTTCTTCCGTCTTGTTAGAACGTTGTGCCTCCCAAGATGATTGTAAGTGGTGCAAGTAGTATCGGCCACAGATATTGTATTCTATTCACCAAGTGTACATGTAGATTAGGTCAAGTTTGTCTATAAATAATAAGACCGATGCCTTAACAAGGGTCGGTGAAATTGAAGATTTTGCAGTCAGTAGTAATAGCAATAGCATTTCTCAAGTTCTTTACAATTAGAAGTTTGTTTTCAATCAATTCTATGTAGCTTAATGCTCCCTTGGAGCCATGAATGTACTCGCCAGTGATGCTGTAACCATTTAAAGTTAATGAAAGAAAGAAGAACTTGTGGCCATGTGTTATGTGTTGCTCTAATCTCTGAAGTTAGCGAATATCTTTCGTATTGTATGTTTTCTTATGTCCTTTGCTCCCATGTTTTGCATTTAGTTAAATAATCTTATCTCCCTTTGCTATTGGATGCGTATGAATCACTAATTCTTTGCGTATTTGGTATTTAGTTTTATTTTCCTGCATTGGAGCATTGTTGATGTTTGAATATATATTGCATGACTATAAGTAGAAATATACTCTAACTCTTATCTATCTTTTGAGATTTCTTTGGTTAATGTAAGATGCTTGCAGGAAACCTCACCCCCTTTTGAAATCCTCGGATAAGATAAGTAAAAACCAACTATCCCCTCAAACAACAGTCACCTGCCCAACTTAGCTCCCCTACATCGTTGAGACCCGACTACCAGGTGCTTGGAGGCTAGGAGAATTCATTCTCTAGTAAAACTCTACATGCGGAGTTGGCCAGTACCCTGATACCCAGTGACAACTTATCTCTGTTGGTGGAGTCGGTCACAAAGTCCTATCAACATGATGTTGTTCCCTAATAATTACAACAATTGAAATCCCCTAACAGGGTAGATCCTAATAGATCTTTATTTTAAATCCTCTAACAAGGTGACACATTAGTTTGTGTTTTAAGTCCTCTAACAAGGTTACTCTTAACAAGGTAAAGGTTCTAACAGGCCTAAGGTAAATCCCTTAACTGGGTAGCACCTAATAGTGTTGTTGTAAACTCCTAATAGGGTTAAGCTCCTCACAGGGCGTACTTCAAAAGAGTACATTATTTTAGTGGGTACTAATCCCCACCATTGTTTTTTCCCTATTTGGGTTTCCACGAAATAAATCTATGTGTCAAATTTGTGGATGATCTTGGATGCTTAAGTTTTCATTAACTGCTATTAAGTTTAATCTTGTGAATGGTGATTAATGTTTAAGTGGTTGTAAAGTTGGTTTATATTTGGTAGATTGTTGATTCACCCCCCTCTCAGTAATTTGATCTCAAGTCTAACAGTTCATTCCATCTTTTTGAAATTAGTCTACCAAGAAACTCTGCCATGATAATAAAAAGTGTTGGATAAAGTGGACCCCTTGTCTTATACCCCAGGATGATTCAAAAAAACCTTGCGGGATTCCATTTACAATGACCGAGAAACTAGGGGTAATAATGCAACTTTTGACCCAAGCAACCCAATGTTATGAAAAACCAAAGAATTAAAAAATCTGAGGAAGAAAGGAATGATTGACATGATATTATGCTTTTCTTATGTAAAGCTTAACCAACATCCTATCAATCTAATCCTACCTTACCAAGTGAATAGCCTCATGTGTTATGATGATCCCTTCCACAATGGACCTCCCAAGAACGAACCCACTCTGCACCTCTGATATGATGAGGGGTAGGAGGGGCTTAAGCCTATTGGAAATGACCTTAGAAATAATCTTATATATTGCATTGCATAAAGAAATTGGTCAAAAATCCTCAAATGTGCCTGAGGCATCATTTTTTGGAACAAGTACAACGAATGTGGTGCTTAAATCCATGCAAATGTATTTCTTAGACCAAGACTCCTCAACAACCTCTCAAAAATCTTGGTGTAGTGTAGTCTATGCCTTCTAGAAAAAAAAGTTGGAAAGCCATCTAGCCTGAGAGCTTTGTCTCCCCCAAAGGAGAATAAATCCACCTTCAACTCCTCTAGTGTTACTGGTTTCACTAAAACCTTGTTTTGCTCCTCATTTATAATGTGGGGTATAATATCACCCATGTCCTCTACCTGATCACCATTATCTTGATCTCGGTTGAGAAGAGAGGAAAAATATCAAACAAATTCAATATTTATACTATCTCCATTAGTAAGCAAATTTCCATCCATATCTTTAATAAAACTGATTTTGTTAGTGATCCTTCGAGATCTAACTGAGGAATGAAAAAAATTAGTATTCCTGTCACTAGGTTTGAGCTAACACTCTCTAGATTTCTGCTTCTAGAAAATTTATTCCCTTGCAAGGATTTCATGTATCTCTTGCATCAAGATTTTTTCTTGCTACATTTCAAAATCCGTTGTACCTTGCCTAATAACTCTATTGTTTGGGTGGCAGCAAGAAGTTGAGTCCACTTTTTGGGCAAAAAGTGGAAGTGTTTTTCCTATTTTTCAAATGTGCAGTCAATTGATGTCAAAATTTGAGGCACTTAGAGATTGAGTCTCAGAAAAATTCACTAATAGAAAATGTAGTGCTCGGAGTCTAGTTTTCAAATATGTAATTTTTTTTAATAC
>MU223813.1:1068449-1090295 GCA_018584345.1 Thuja plicata | reverse complement strand
ATAATATAATTTAAACTGTAATCCAATTAAAAGAACAAATTTCAAACATTAAACATAATATATGTATTGAACATTAAATATTAAACTAGTTCTAAGAGAGAGAGAGAGAGAGAGAGAGAGAGTTTATATTGAACATTATTTTCTAGACCTAGGGTTTACAATTTTTTTTGTTTGAAGTTCTGTCTAGCTTTACATTTTTGTTTTCAACCTAGGGTTTACAATCTTGTTTCAGTTGTGTTTAGGTTTTATTTTTCTACCTAGGGTTTCTTGTTTCAGTTGTCGTTAGGTTTAGGTTTTAGTTTTCTACCTAGGGTTTCTTGTTTTAGTTGTCGTTTGGTTTAGGTTTTAGTTTTCTACCTAGGATTAAAAATAAGTTTTCTAAAATAATTTACAAATTAAAATTTAAAACTTTATATAACAATTTATTTTAATTCTATTTAAAAAAACTGTAAACATTAAACACAACATGTACATTTTTTAACATTAAACTAATTAAAAACAACAATAAAAAATATTTTTAATAAAAAAAATAATAAAAAATAAATAAAAAACAATAATACGTACCTGTAGTAGGAAAAATGGCAGCAGGGGGTCGGTGGTAGCTCTCAAAAACGGGTACCCGTCTAGAGAAAAACGTAATCCCATTTTGCAAATTGTGAAAATGATTTGCAAAACGGTTTAAAATAAATTTTAAATAGTTTTAAAAAATGGGCACCCATTTTTTAAAAAACGGGCAAGAAACGGGTGCCCGTTTTGCTACGGGCACCCGAACCAAAACGGGCACCCATTTTTGAAACGGGCACCCATTTTATATTTATGGCTTGGGCACCCGAACCATAACGGGCACCCATTTTAAAAAAAATAGGTGCCCGTTTCTATTTGCCAATTTTTTTTGGCCGCAGACTTCCGCGGAATTGGCACTCAACTTTGTGCTTGCACCCGTTTCGTTCCTCCAATTTCTTACCAATTTTGTCCTTCTCCAAAAAAAATATTTTTAAATGCCCATCTAGTCCAATATTTCATCTTTTCTTTAATGAATTGGGGTTTCTTAAAAAAGTGGAAAGCCTTGGATCCCTCATACCTTGGTACTTCCCTCTACTATCCATCAATATGTATGAGGAGCTCTACATCTTGAAACCACATGCATTCAAGTTTGAAAGGTAACCGAATGGGTCTAGAATCACCCTGATAATAGAGAGTGATGAGGAAGTGGTCCGAACCTGAGAAAGGAACAATCAAAGATTCAAAGGTGAGGGCACACTCTTCCCATTTTCCAGCTATAAATAAATGGTCAAGTCGCTCTGCTATCTTAGAGAAACATGTTCCCCTATTTTTCCAGTGAAGAGACCATGCTTTGATTGAATTTATTTCATCTTATTATTGAAAATGAATTGTTGGAAATTAGCTTGGACCTAACGAGGAGCCTGCCTACCACCACTCTTATCCAAAATCCATCTGGTTGCATTAAATTCGCCCCAAAATAACCAAGTATTGCGTCAAATTATTCAAGCAGGTAGTAATTTGATTCCACACCAATCTCTTTTGACTTGTCCCGATTAGACCATACACATTCAAAAAAAATAGATTCTTGTTTTCTTCAATCAATTTTACTTGAACCTTAAGCTAATGAGAGTCTTTGCATCTTTCTGAGACTGTAACTTTATGTGGGTTCCATACTACTTCCAATCCTCTTGAAGCCCCAATAGTATGTACACATATATGCTCCCACTTCCTCCATGATCTAAGGAGACCTGCAAGCTCAATTATAGTCATTTTGGTCTCTTGTAGTTAAATTATGCCTAACTTCTCCTGATCAAAACATCGCTTGATCAATTGCCTTTTGTCAGAGGCATTACAACCCCTGATATTCCATGATAGGACCTTCATGGCTCCTCGAGAAGGGTAATGCCCTTCCTAGAATGTAGCTTCATCTGACCTTTGACACTACCAGCCAATTGCAATTTGAACTTTTTGGATTTTGGTCCCCGTTTGTGCTTCTCCCCAACCTTCACCTTCTGGGACTTAGTTTGTGTCTGGCTTATTGTCCTTTTATCTAGGATATCCTCTTCTTTTGAACTTGGATCTCCATCTGACCATGAAGATCCTACTTCCCTTTGACTTGAGGGGGGGTATAGATCGACTAGGATCTACAACAACATTTGACTCTCTCTTAATCTCCCCTAGTTGCACCAAGACCGGTTCTACACCTCCATCTAAGGCATCTCCTATTTTAAATAAATCATAATTTATAGATGATATATTTTGGTTTACTGGGAGCCTCACAAAATCACTCACCCCAAATATTGGTGGCATGATCTCATATGATTCTAAAACACTTTGATTTAGCGGAGAAGGATATTTTGTAGGGTAATGTAAAACATCCATCCAAATAGTCTGCTCAATCGGGATGCCCAACAGTTCCACAATATCCTCTACTACAATAATTCTCGGGCTCTACACCTTTTCTATTGCATCAATCCTGTTAGATTGGGGATCTCTTTTTCTGTTACCTTCTCGAAGTTGGTTTTAGGGACTTGGCTAAGAACGACTTGTGAGTGCACTTGACTATCCTCTATCCCTTCCTCTTGGAGTTCGTAGTGGGGCTTCTTGAAGAAAGCATCCTGGTATCCTTCCATATCACCCATACCTATGATACCTTCATTATTTTCCTCCACCTCCCTAGGTGTATCAATATGATGTTCATTGACACAAACCTAGTTTCCCAGTTCCACATTACATTGTTGAAAATCTTCAAGAACTAGCATTTCCCTCCCAACTTTGTCTACTTGGGTCATCCTAGACAGATTAGACCTATAGTTACCTCTACCCTCACTATTTGGGACAGTGAGATTTCCTTGTGGTTGGTCTTCCTTGACATTTCCTTCCATGTTTTTAATCTTTTGAAGAATGACATCAACTATACTCATTTTTCCTCTCTCCCCTTTCAAACAATCCCATTCTATATGTCCCAGGCTTCTACAGGCCTTGCATCACTCGACTACTTCTTCCACTTCAATGCTTTGTTCCCAGACCCCCACATCCAACACCAAATTAATGTATTTGGGGAGTTGGGATGTGGGGGTCCAACTAATACATAGTATAGCATATATATTGTAATATTTCTTTTCCACCCCTTCTCCAACCTTCAAAACAATTCCCAATTTATTCCCAATCCTCTTCAAGTTTTCCTCCTCCCAATACTGAAATGGTAAGTTGTACAACCTGATCCATATCAACACTTCATCCAACTAGGTTGTTAGTGGTTTGAAATTGGCCTCTTAGTCTTTATGAAGAAGCCTTTCCCTCCCATCATATTGGGACCATTGTTCAAGACCCACTATTTTTCTTGTCTAGTTTCACATATTACTAAGAAAAAGACATTGGATAGGGTTTTTAGTTATACCTTGAAAGGCCAAGAAGCTTCACATGATTTTTTAACCTTCAAGATTGTTGGCCATTTCCCCACCCATTTCATAAACAACCCTTTCTCTTTCAACCAAGAAACAAAAACATTCCAACAATCACTGCAAACACTTACCAACACATTACCTAGTTTTTCAGGAGTGCTACATACCATTTTTTTAGCACTCCTAGTAACTTCTTTCGCCAAGTTCCTAAATGTATGTTGTGTCTCTGGTTTCCACGTCTTTTTTTTCCACCTTGTTCTATCCCATCTCCTCTCCTCCCTCTGCATGAGTTTTCCATATCCACTTCCATTCCTAGACCAAAATCTGCCTCTTTCCACTTGATAGGGAACAAACCTATCTTGCCGAAAAAATCCAAACCCTAGCCTCCTATTGTCATATGAAAAATCTATCAGCCAGGTTCTCCCAGGTGGCTTCCATGGAGCAACAGATTGGTTCGAGCGGAATCGTGTCACTTTCAGACCTCCCCATGTCCGTTAGTCTGTTCTCCTGCCTGCAACTTCCTTCCAACAACTTTTTCCTCCCATCATAACCCTCAATGACTTCCACTTCCAACTACATTCTTCCCTTATTTCTCCATATTATTTGAACATTGGAACATTAAATTTCTCAACCAAAACAAAATTTTCTTTTGCCTCATGAGTGTTGAAGTTCACTTAGAATTAGAGATTGGCCTGCAACCACCAATATCAAAGAAAACTAACAAAACAAATTAAATGTAATCAATTATTTTGGATGATGCAAGATCACCATACACTTATGGGTGCCCCTACATCATTAAGCTTGATTTGTTCAATCCACAATTCATGATGTTCTTGGATTTAATGTAGAATATCTTGTAGGATCAACCCTAGTAGAGATAGGCAAGTGCAATATGCTCAGAATCATAAACTTGACAACAATTTTATTGCATAGAGTACCCTATTTTGGCATTGGCAGATGATTGGTGTTAATTGTACTATTGTTCAACTATATATGCCTCTTATTAAAAAAAAAAGAATTAGATTTTTACTTTGCCAAATTTTAAAGAGTACTATTATTTGTCAAAATGCCTCAAGTGAGCCACATAATTATTCAAATTACTCACTATTCTGTAATTTGTTAGTGAAACTCAAACCATGTTCAACTCCTAGAAGCTCCCCTAGTTAACAACAACACTAGTTGTAGACGCACCATAGATCCTAATGGTAGTAAATATGGTCATCTTACTACCACTATTTAAAATGCGTCTTCAAAACCTAATAGTTAGGAGAGAGAGAGAGAGAGAGAGAGAGAGAGAGAGAGAGAGAGAGAGAGAGAGAGCTTTTATTAGAACAAAAAACATTAATAATTTTCTTTAAAAGATTACTTTATTATAATGCTCCCTCACTCTCTCACACACACAAAAATATAGGTGTCATCATCTCTATCTTTATATAACGAATACAATAATTTGAATACACATGCATCTAAATTACAAACTTTTTTATACTAAATAATCACAATCCCCGTCAAATACAAACCTCCTTCCATTAAGGATAGAACTTAACCCACCTCAACAAGTTAAATTTGGTGTGATATAATTGAAATAGTGATATTACTATCAGAATTCAACTGTGTAGTTTTCGAATCAAACTCATTGACCCATGTTTCATGAGTTGTGGTTCACAAGAACCCATCTCTTGTGAAAATGAATGTATTTAGTGCAATGAGTGTTAAGTGTTCCATTCATTCTCATGAGAAATAAGTTGTTGTGAACCACTACCCATGAAACATGAGTCAATAAATTTGACTCTAAAACTACCCTAAAAATTTGAACGAGGATAACAATATCACAATTTAACATCATGTAGAAAAAATATCTCCTTATAATTGAAATAGTTGAAACCATTTATTTCATTACGTTGTATAATAATCATGTTAAAATTGCACATCATGGGACCCTGGGGCTATGTGCTAAGACATCCACCGCTCTTCTTATCCATAAATTCACAGAGCGGCACGAAAACCCTCACTAAAACCCCTAAGTACCCACAAAGATCATCCAACTATACCAACAAAGATCATCCAACTATAAAGCAAAAACCTCCTAATTCAACATCGTTGCCATACCTTTCTGACTAGTTGGACAATGCAGAGCGTAATTTCGGCGAATGTTCAAAATTTTTTCCCAACCGCCCCGCAAAATGCCTCAACAACTGTCCAGAAAGACGCCAGATTAAGCTGGAAGACTTCCTTAGCGTCCAGACAAATAATTTCTACGAGAAATAATGGCTTAACGGATTCAGAATCTAGCGCGGGCGTTTTGAGAGCCAAAAAAGGTAAGTTGTGAAAATCTAACTGCTCTGTAAAAATCACAGTAAAATTCTAAGTTGGCAGAGAATTGTTAGCGTTACTATCTGTAATTATCCGTTGTAATTTATTTGACTTCAAATTTATAATCACATAAAATTATGTGAACATTCATAAGATTTGTGAAGTATTTTAGGTTTTGTTTGTGATGGACATGGGAACCTTCTATATATAAATTGTACTTGTATTGTAAGTATTTACATTCGGTGGTGTAATTTTGGAAAATGGCGAGTTAGTTTCAAATTTTTTAAGTATCTAGACCGTATAGAATCTTATGGTTAAAATTTGGAAAATTGAAAATAGTTTGTAACTTTTACCATATTTATGGAAATCGGAAAAATACTTCGAAGTTTTATGTGACAAAATTTTGGACTAGATAAGTTTTTTGTTTGGTTAAGTTTTGAAAGTTCTAGTCATAAAGCTAGAAGGCCAAAGGCCAAATACAAAGAGACATGAAGCTCATGATTACTGGATTGTTCATTCTTGTAGTTGGGTTTTGATTAGTAAGACGAAGCCAAGCATGTATTTGTTAACTTGCACCAGAGCTCTAGTTCGAGCTAGATTCCAAAGATATTGCTTGATATCTTCAATGTCTCTTGTATTAATGATAATCTTAATCAGTGTTCATTTGATCTTTCTGTGATGCTCCAACTGTTGTTGAAAAAATGTCCAAAACTTGGTAACTCACAAGTACTCACGGGTCAAAACTCTAGCCGAGTCACTTGCCATTAAACTTGGTTTCGTGTTTATGAAAAAAATGCGACTTTTTTTTTCTTAAAAAGTTGCCAAAAAACTGCGATTTTGAAGTAAAAATGGGGAAAAACTTGCGGAAACTTTTCTATAAAATCTAACGTTGCCGAAATCCATGATTTGAACTGTTATTTGTGTATGTCAAACACGATTTTTGTCACTGCACGTGACTACAGGGATGCGGCTCCACTGCACATGACTGTAGGGATGCAGCTCCATTGTGCACGACTGCAGGGACGCAGCTCCATGGCGTGTGAATTAGGGCTGCGACTCAGATATTTGATCAATGAAAAGAACAAAGTTTAACTTTAAACCCTTTTTGTGCTTTCCTCACTGTTTACGATGTGTTTTTCATTTGATTTCCCACTGTGTTTTTATATTAAATTCTTAAGAATTATATGTTAATTTATAATAGTATAATATTATATGAACTGTATTACAATATTTATAATATTATTATCTTATAGTTATATTGTTAATATTTTGTATATTCTCATATATATATATATATTCATTCTATAATTAATTATTGTTATAATATATATATATACTTATAGATATATTAAGAGATTGGATCTTGACAACAAGGCCGGATAAGGTACCCAAGTAGAATGTACCTCAAATGAAGAGGAAAAAACCTTGTGGGGAAAAATCCCCCCTGCCCCCAAACAAGGGTAAACAAATATGCTCCTATAAAGATGAGAAGTACAAAACCCCATTTAAGGAAAAAATCCTTCCCATAAGAGAAGAAGAAGAGAGACCATGCTATGTCCCCTCAATGTAGAATCTCTTATAGTGATTATAGATGCCCGACAATGAATGTTGGAGATGATCCAAGCCCATCGAACAACATTCTTCCCCTTAGAAATAAACAAAACCACAAAATTTTATAAGTTGTCTTTTGATTCTTGAAAAGAATACGAGGGAAGAAAACTCAACATGAACGAAGTCTCTAAACTTTGCTCAAGTGTCCCCATCTTGACGTTGAAAGGTACTGCAATCAAATCAAGTGTTCCAGGCCACATTGATGAAGATGATATTATGGTAAAATAATGAATGTGTTATTAACAAAGATCAAATGATCTATATGTACAAAAGAATGGAACGATGTTTCCTTAGGAAACGATCGTAAAGAATAGAAACTTTCTATTCTATCTACAGAGAACTAAATATTAGAAACATTCTAATATTTACATGATATTTACAAACAGATTAAGATAACCATTAATAACATATAAATAATAATTTAATACCCTCCCTTAATGGTTAATCTATCCACTACACCAAGCTGTCCTTTGAATTTGGAAAAATTGTCTGGACCAAGAGGCTTGGTGAGAATGTCTGCAGTCTGATCCGCTGTAGGAACATACTGCAAATGTATTGTCCCGTCTTCAACCAATTGCCGAATATAGTGACAGTGAATATCTACATGCTTGGTTCTTTCATGGAAGACTGGATTCCGTGCTAACTTGATAATGCCTTCGTTATAAACAAACAAAGTTGTCGGGGCCTGCTAGTGACATCTGCATATCCCCAAGCATCTGACAAAGCCAAACAACTTCACACCCTGCCTTAACTGTCCCTCTGTATTCGGCCTCTGTAGAGGAGAGAGAAACGACCTGCTGCTTCTTACTGGTCCATGTGACGACACAAGATCCCAAACTAAACACATATCCAGAAGTTGACTTTTTATCGCCAACAGAGCCTGCCCAATCTGAATCTGTGAAACCATGGAGTCTAGGTTTAGGAATCCGACAATAGAGAATCCCAAAATCAGGAGTGCCCTTCACATAATGAAGCACACGCTTAGCAGCCATCCAATGATCAGCCTTGGGAGCTGTCATAAACCGTGAAATGTAGCTGACGACGAAGTTGATATCAGGTCTAGTAGCAGAGAGATAGATGAGATTGCCTACTAGTTGCCTGTATGTAGTATCATCAAATGGAGGAGAATCAGACTTGGCTGATAACTTCAGACCTTTCTCCATAGGTGTAGATGTAGGCTTGTAATCCTGCATACGAAACCTGTCTAACAGAGCCGTGGCATATTTGGACTGAGAAATGAATATACCAGAAGACTGCTGCCAAACCTCAACACCGAGGCAATAATGCATGAGGCCAAGGTCAGTCATATCAAAAGACTGGCATAAATTTTATTTGATTCCCTGAATCAAAGATGTTGAACTGCCAGTGATGATCAGATCATCCACATAAATGACCAGAAGGATGATGTCACTGTCAGTATTCTTGATGTACAAATTTGAGTCTGAAGAACTCCGCTGGAAGCCTTGCTCACTAAGGTACTTATCAATTTTCATGTACCATGCCCTAGGGGCCTGCTTTAAACCATAGAGAGCTTTCACGAGTCTGAGAACCTGGTGTTCTTTACCAACAACCTTGAAACCAGGAGGTTGCGTCATGTAGACCTCTTCCTGTAGGTCACCATTCAGGAAAGCACTCTTGACGTCCATCTGATGGACCTGCTAGCCAAACTGAGTTGCCATGGCTAGAACTAATTTGATAGTGCTCATTTTTGCATTAGGAGCAAAAGTCTCCTCATAGTCAATGCCCTGACGCTGAGAGAAGCCCTTTGCAACTAGACGAGCTTTGTACTTATCCAAAGTACCATCAGACTTGTACTTTATTTTGTAGACCCTTTTGCAGCCAATGGGTTTCTTCCCTGGTGGAAGATCAGAAAGGACCCAGGTGTGATTCTTCAGCAGGCTCTGGTGTTTAGAATTCATGGCCTGTTCTCACTCTGGAATGCCTTTAGCCTTTGAGTATGTCTATGGCTCAAATAGACTGTGAATGTTGGCCATGAGAGCAATATTGACAGTCTCTGTAGGCTTGCTCTTCTTCCGAGCAGTTCTCCCCTCGATGAGCTCATCATCCCTAAGATTAGTAAGTGTTCTAGCCCACCATTTAGACCGGAGAAGAGGACCAACATTATTATCAGGCAATGCTCTATGATCTGGTTCCTCATTAGAAGAATCTGGATCAAACTTAGGAGAAGCATCTGCATATCTAGGTGAACCTAGAGGAGAGGCCGAAGGTGTTTGTACAGGATTCACCGGTACTACTGGAGCTACTTGAGCTGTTGGAGCCCTCCTCGGAGATGGACCTAATGGAAGACGAACTCCCAAGTCATGAGCCTTCATAGGCTGGTCTGCTGAATCAGGAACAGGAGAGACAGGCATGAACGGTTCTCGCTGTTCATCAGAGACTACATCACGATTGTACAGGAGACGAGATGTCTCAATGTCGATCTAGCGGTAGGCTTTTTGAAGACTACTGTATCCAGCAAGCATGAGTTTCTGGCTCTTGGCATCCAACTTGGTGCAAGAAGCATCAGGGATCCAAACATAGGCAAGAGATCCAAAACCCTTTAGGCGACTGATTCTGGGATTGCGACCTGACCAGGCCTCTTCCGGAATCTTGCCTTTGACCGCCACAGTGGGTGACCGGTTCAAATGGTAGACTGCAGTGTTAATTGCTTCCGCCCAAAATTTCTTCGGAACATGTCTGTGCTCAAGCATGGACCTAGCCATCTCGGTGATTGTTCTGTTCCGACGTTCAACTACACTGTTCTGTTGTGGTGTGTGGGGCGTGGTTAACTGACGCTTGATGCCATGAAGATCACAGAAGCTAGAGAATTCATTAGAACAAAATTCCCCCCCATTATCTGTCCTAAGAGCAATAATAGATTTTCAAGACTCTTTTTCAACTAGAGGTTAAAACTTCTGAAATACAGTAAATGCTTCAGATTTCTTTTTAAGAAAATAGACCCATTTTTTCTACTGAAATCATTAACAAACAACAGAAAATACCTGGACCCAAGAACAAAAGGAGTGGCCATAGGGCCGCAGATATCTGCATGAACAAGCTGAAGTACCTGAGAAGCCCGCCATGAATTGCCAACAAGAAAAGGTGTGCGATGTTGCTTCCCAGCCTGACATGCATCACAAACTCCAAGGTGTCGAGTCTGAATCTCTGGCAAACTGAGGACAAGCCCGTCACGAGCAAGTTGAGAGAGATAGCGCTTATTTAGTGCCCATAACGCTGATGCCAAAGTGTACTGACAGAAGACTGCCGAGTAGCCATAGCAAGGTCCTGAGAAGTACGAGAATCTGCAAGTTTGAAAAGACCATGATCCTCAAGACCAACTGCAACAATAGACTGAGTCTCCTGATCAGTGATGGTGCATTGATGTGAATTGAAGGTGATATCGAGCCGTGGAGAATGTCGCAGCATCTGACTGACTAAGAGTAGATTTAGTTCCATCCTTGGAACGTGGTACACATCGAGGAAAATGAGATTCCTCCTAGCAGACTGAATCTGAATTTTGCCTTTGCCGACAACTATAGAAGTGATGGTGATAGTCTCGATAAAATGCTTGTAGGACCTGGGTAAACTTTTGAGAGTGATTACCACAATGTCCTCTTCCTCCATCTTGTGCCCAATGGCAAGCAACTGATCACGGATTTCCTGAATCCGATTTAGGTGATCCTGGAGCGATTTCCGCTCATCCATGACAATAGAAAACAGAGTGTTCTTGAGAAAGAAAGCCCTGCTTTTATCTGAAGTCTCATGTAGGGTTTTGAGATGCTCCCATATCTCGGTAGCTGTTTTGTCGGATGGAATCTGAGGGAGTTGATCATCAACCACTGATAGTTTGAGAAACATGTCTGCTTCCTGATTCTGCTGGTCATAGGTAACCTGATCAGGACCAGCTGTAGTCGGACGCTTAATAGTACCCAGAACCACTTGATCGTTGCCGTGATATTTGAAGATGGTTAGCATCTGCTGCTTCCATGTGCGATAGTTCCGACCATTAAATTTCTGATTTCCCTCGAGCAGAATACTGGTGAGTGATGCCATGGCAACAATTTCAATGAAAAACGTGAGAAACTGAGCAGACACGTACTCCAAGGCGAAATGTCAGAAGACCCAGAAAAAATGATGTGGTACCCAGAAGAGAACTCAAAAAATCCAGAAGGAATATGCTGTAAGATTTTGGATCTGTTGGCTCGAAAATCGAGGCACCCCCCAAAAATGAATGACAACCCAGTTGAGCTCTTGAAAAACCCACCAAGAAATCTAAGATTGAATTTTTTTTTCGAACCCAAAAATTAGGGTTTACAAAGGAAACCCTAGCCGCTGGAAAAAAACTTCCAAAAAAGCTGTAGAAAATGTCAAAGCAATGGCGGATTGTTGCTGAAGAAGGCAAAAATCGACCATAGAAGGGGCCGTTTTTGAAGGGATATCCTTCTAGAAGCAGTCACGAAGTGCAAGAGGCAGTAATGGCACGTCCAAGGCACAAATAAACCTCTGTGCGAAGTGCAGGAAGGCCGCGTGAACTGCAACAGGTGGGAAGAATTGCAAAAAAACGACGGGTTGCAAGTCGGGCGACGCCCAAAAAGCCCTCAAAATAGACTGCAGGTGACAAGCTCTGCAAACATGAGCCGCAGGCTTGCAGAAAATGACCAAGAAAATGGTCTCGGATCCCACGCGGGTTGCAGGAGCAAAAAACAAACAATTTTAATGCAGACTAATTTCAATGAAGAAATTAGGGATTGAAAATTATTGGCTGCCAAGGTAAATTTGAAAAACTTTAAACTGATAATGTCATAAGAAATTATAAATTTTTCGAAAAAAACTTCCTTTGCTTTGATACCATATTATGGTAAAATAATGAATGTGTTATTAACAGAGATCGAATGATCTATATGTACAAAAGAATGGAACGATGTTTCCTTAGGAAACGATCATAAAGAATAGAAACTTTCTATTCTATCTACAGAGAACTAAATATTAGAAACATTCTAATATTTATAGGATATTTACAAAGAGATTAAGATAACCATTAATAGTATATAAATAATAATTTAATAGATGACAATCCAAAATCTAGTAGACATGAATGTAGAACATCATCCAAAGACAATGTTTTCTCCAAATGCTGTTCAAATGTCACCACACCAATGTGAAACTGTGACAAAATGAATGATGTAGAGAAGGGAGAAGAGGATTTGAAGATGCCTTCATAATATCTGAAGAAGATGATGCAATTCCATAGGAGCTACCATCAAACAAAATATGAACATCCTCTATAGTGTCCTCCAAGTCTACAAGATAAGAATTATAGAACAAACCTACAATACTTGTCAAATACTCATACTAGGTAGTTGTATACGGAAGATGATGAATCACCTATTGCACCAAACCACTGGAAGCTCTTGAAGAAGCAACACTAAGATCTGTAGATGCAGCAATAGATGGAGGAAACGGATTATCAATGTATGTCAACCAAATACACGTATCATCCCATGAGGATGTGTCCACACAAGATGGGGCAACATAAGTCTTAGTATCACACAAGGAGACATGAGCATCAAATGAAGATCCAAGGTCTCCGTACAGTTGTTGGATAATGGTCCAAGCACCGAAAGGCCATTTGGTGTGCTCTATTTGATGTAGAAAATCCTCAAAAATAGTAAGACATATTAGTCCATACACCTTGCCATTTTTGTTAAAGCATGCATTTTTTTGTTCATAGTCATTTGGCTCAGGAATGAGCCCAAGGAGATAGGGCAATGGATATTGCTCAATGCAGTGATTCTTTATCCCTTGTTTCCAAGACAGACAATTCTTTGAAGTTAGCTTGACAACAAAAGGATGGAAACACAACTCTAATGACATGATGAACCTCCAAAAATGGAACTTTATCTGAGTTCATGACAAGATACTTGAATAACCCCCCATTTTTTTCTCAATTACTCTCCCAAAACTGAAAATGTAGAAAGAAGTGCAGAAGTATACAAGACACAACACAAATTACACCCCCTTTGATTTAATAGTAGAGACGCCCCACCCCACCCAACATTTAGTGCCGAATCATATCCAATGGATTGAGCATAAAAAATGAACTACTTAATAAAACAATAGCACTCAAATTTGAATTGCCAGTCAACCCACCTGAGAGGTTATATTTTTTGTGTGGAGTGGCCTCATCATCCATAGTCTGTCATCTCCCCTTTGAGGATGAATACGTATACCTGCTTGCAGTTTCTTCCACTAAATTGCTATCATACATTTTTCGTGTATTGTAAAAGTAGAGAGCCTTGGGTGCATCCGTTGTTTCGAATCATTATTCTTCTTAGTATCTTTCTCCAACTCATCGGCATTGGAAAAAGAAGGAATATAGCTATTCCTATTAAGTTGGAATCTAGTTGAGAGGTGAGGGAAATTGCCCAATTGCTTAAACAATCTCTTGAATTTCAATGCCTTCATAAAGACTTAAAGACAGGAAGCTTACAGAGTTAGCAATGATTAAAGCTCCATGTTCTAGCCAGAACAGACCCATAGGAGGTAGTGGGAGCCTTGAAAGATTCTAACATCTTTTGCTAAACATTCAAAATAAAGCAAACAATAACTAATGAAGGACAAAATGATCCATAGGGAGTCCATTGCGAAAAACAGACTCTTACAGGACTGCAGCAAGGAGAAGTGAAAGATAGAGGTTAACAACATCAAAGGGAGCCATACAGATGAGATGTGCACCTTCCCATCAATGACTAAAAAGGAAACAATGATGGAAAACAAGAGCATGGAAAAGGAAAAAGTGTAGAGGATCAAAACAGAATGCCAACCACAAGTTAGGAACAACCAAAAATAAAGGGGAATCAAGTTGCCATAAATCAGGAAGAGGTGATGGAGAAACAACATCAAGAGACTAACACCAAGAATGGAAAGAACCAGATCTGCAAGCATCAAAGAGGGCAATAGAGCAGATAAAAGGTTGTTACATGAAGGCAAGAGATAAAAAGGAAAAACAATGCCTCTAGCTTGGCTAGGCACACAAAAATAATGGAGCAGCCACCAAGAAAGAAACCTCTAGGAAAGGCCAAAAGAGAATGTTTTTATCTTCTATGTTGATGTTTATAGCTTCGATCAGATAAAAATGAAAAATATATTAATATTATAAGAACAGATCAAATTGTGATATATATATATATATATATAAAATAAAAATAATAATGGATATTATTATTATATATGTATTGATATATATACATATACATATTTATATTTGAATTTGATTTGAGCTCTTCTCATAATAATAATATCCAGATCGATTAACATCACATATTATACCCACGATCAAATTAATATACAATTATAATTCATACCGATTTGCTGTGTATCAGTTCTGCCTTGTTATCACATTGCTTAGTATTGGTTAGACACACCGATTTGTTAGAACATGATTAAACATCATATACCGATTGACATACCGATCGGGCACTTTGTATTATCACCGATCGGGTGTATTATGTTACGATCGGGTGCCAACCACTATGCATTGTTTTGAGTTACTAAATGCTATTAGTATTATCGGTTACCAACAGCGATCAGTGTTATGAAGAGACATGATAATATAGTCATGTCTCCTTAAGGAGACATGCCTCTATACTATCATGTCTCCCATATAAATACTCATTTGTTGATCGATCAAAGACAAGCATATACAACATTGAATGCAAGTCTTCTCATATTCGATCAACAAGTAATTCAGAAGTATTTCTATCAGCATTTGTTTTGTAATACCTCCATATTCTCATTGTGTATCAATACTTGAAATATCAGTTGTGAATTCCAAAGTCTTTTATTTGCTGCATACCTGAAAAGAAAAGACATATATTAATGAATATACAAAAATAAAATTGCGTTCATTTTTTATTTGCTATAAATCTAATCACAATAACTTGGTATCAGAGCTAGTCTAAGGAATATCCGATTACATTGAAGATAGCAAACTGATTAAAACTATAAATTTAGTATAATCACATTCCTCTCTACATAATGGCAAGTGGAGTCAGATTCGAAGTGCGAACTAGATTCATTGAAATGCGGGAAAAGCCGAGCTCTGTTGTGAGTAAAGACTGCGAGAGGCAGGATAGAGTGCAGACCAAGCACGAAGGTCGTTGACAGAGGCCTATCTTAGTTGTGTAGCACAAGATCAATGTCTACAGGAGTGGGTTTTGATCATAGACAAGGCAACGATCTCTATCGCTGGTGTGTTGCCTCCGATGTCACAAGGTTGGGTCTAATTTCTTGTGTGATGCCTCCTATGTCGCAAGGTTGGGTCAAATGCTTGCATTGCTGCATCTGGTAAGAAAGCAGATTGGTACTGAAGATAGATATGGATAATGTGGTCAACTATGATTTTCCTCCAAAACCTAAACTGTTGTTCATAGAGTAGGTCATGAAACTGATTAAAACTATAAATTTAGTATAATCACATTCCTCTCTACATAATGGCAAGTGGAGGCAGATTCGGAGTGCAAACTAGATTCATTGAAATGCGGGAAAAGCCGAGCTCTGTTGTGAGTAAAGACTGCGAGAGGCAGGACAGAGTGCAGACCAAGCACGGAGGTCGTTGACAGAGGCCTATCTTAGTTGTGTAGCACAAGATCAATGTCTACAGGAGCAGGTTTTGATCATAGACAAGGCAACGATCTCTATCGTTGGTGTGTTGCCTCCGATGTCATGAGGTTGGGTCTAATTTCTTGTGTGATGCCTCCTATGTCGCAAGGTTGGGTTAAACATTTGCATTGCTGCATCTGGTAAGAAAGCAGATTGGTACTGAAGATAGATATGAATAATGTGGTCAACTATGATTTTCCTCCAAAACCTAAACTTTTGTTCATAGAGTAGGTCATGCTGCTAGTGCTGACCGAACTGGCACAACATATTCATTTGTTATATCGGAAGACTTGCACAAAGTCCTTTGATCTTAGCAACATTCTATTTGTGGAGACAACAGGGAATGATACTAAAGTTGCTGCTGTTAGATGAGTTGGTATATAAGTACAACTTTGTAAACCTCTAATGATCTCTTTGTCCCCTGCTGAAGAGTGTAGTTTCAGATCTGCGTTATAGTTCATACGAGTCCCGAGTTCAAAGGGAAGTCATGAAGATAGATATTGGGCAAGGTTGCATATAGAAGTGCTTGGAAAAGATAACTATGCTATCTATTTGATGTTGAACAAATAGTTCTATAGTAATATCTTTATTCTGAGATTGACTTCAAAATGAGTTTGGTCTACTATCAATCAAAGAGGAGTTTGGTCTACTATTGGAAATGAAGGCCTTGTAATGTGACTCCAGAGTCCAAATCGGTGTATATACTATAAACAACTATAGCTATAAAATTCTATTGATATTGCTAAGATAACAAAGTAAGGAAGCACAACTTGTGCGTGTAAAGCCGCGCTCAATAACCTTTACTAGCATTCTCCTTGAAACACATACAAATATGATTCTTAGAGAAGGCACTTGAACTGTTTGACATAGTGCTTCAAATAAATGGTGTTGTGGTAACTCTAGAGATGCTAGAAGATGCAAGATGGATAAAGAAAGTGACTACTAAACTTGTGTTTAAAGGCAAAGCCATTCTTGTAGGTCCATACAACCGGATGGTTAACATTCATTTGGAAGAAGACTCAAATAACTGTTGTATGGGGGCTGTGGAAATTCAGTCTAAGCTCGGGATGGTGTCGTGACACTCCAAACTATCTATCGCGTGGAGGGCGTTGTCCTTTGACTACAAGATATAAGTATTTTATGATTATATCTTTGAATTTTGATCATGAATTTTATACAGTTAATCCATGCAATAACTTTGGGATAGTAAATCTTGTATGCTCCTATCATTGATATTTCCCTTCGTATAGTTTAGTTTTATGAGCTATTTGTAATCTCTCTCTGAAATGCTTCCAGGACGGATCAAGAAGCATAAGAGATTGCATTCAAGGGAGAGAAAGAACTTGATGCTTGCAGTCATGGGACTAAGTTGATGGCTGAATATGCTTCTTTGAAGAGGAGGAATAACATTCAGAGGGAGTCTGACAAATCCATCAGAGGCAACCTTGAACGAGAAGGTTATAAGGTTGACGCATGTACTTGGAGCTTTATAAGAAAGCCACATTATCACGAATGTCTGGTGTTGCCAAGCCCGGGGATAAATCCACAGTTTATTACATTCACTCATGTTACTATGGAATCAGACAAGTACATTTGTGTACAAGAAATTGCTCTTGTGAACAATGCTATGTGTGTAATTTCATGACTTCATTGGTTCTATGATAAATGGGCCCCTTTGAACATCATTAAGAGGTGACGATCTCTCAATGATGAACACTTGTACTTCTGGTTATTATTGTAAGGTGACGACTTCAAAATAGTTAACCACACTATCATGGTGGATATTATGAGACTTGATATCTGTGGACATGTCATGATAGTTAATATCTCTTAGGACATTATGGTAGATATCATGAGACTTTATATCTGTAGATAAACCATAATGACTTTTCAAGAGATAATCATGGTGGATATTATGTGACTTAATATCTGCAGACATGCCATGATCTAATATCCGTATGGTAGGCATCATGAGACGTGATGCTAGTGTACATACTACATACCATCGTTATGAATATTTTTGTGAGTACTTGGTGAATATCATGAGACTTGATATTCTGTAGGCCATTACTCTTGATATCATGAGATGATATCATTATGGAAATTGTGAGTACTTGGTGAATATCACGAGACTTGATATTCTATAGGCCATTACCCTTGATGTCATGTGATGAAATACCAGAAATCATTTTGACAATATACACTTGTATTTGATTGATATTGTAAGGTGACGACTTTTCAGTATCTCCATCATGATGGATATCATGTGACTTGATATCCATGGACATGTCATGATGGTTAGGATCTCTTAGACATCATGGTAGATATCATAAGGCTGATATCATGAAATAAACCATAGATGAGTTAGAGATCTTCATGGTGGATATTATGTGACGTAATATCCGTGGACATGCCATGATACAATATCCATATGGTAGACATCATGAGATGTGATGTCAATGCACATACCATGGATGTTTGTGAGATATAGTGAATATCATGTGACTTGATGTTCCTGCTCATACCATATCTCCTGATATCACGGTGAGGTGATATCTTCTCTCTCTCACAATTAATGGACTTATTGTGATTTGCATCTTGATGGATTTTATCTTCCCTAGCTAAGAGGGAGTGTTGATGTTTATAGCTTCAATCATATAAAAATGAAGAAGATATTAATATTATAAGAACCGATCAAATTGTGATATATATATATATATATATATATATAATAATAGTAATAATGGATATTATTATTATTATTATATACGTATTGATATATATACATATACATATTTATATTTGAATTTGATTTGACATCTTCTCATAATAATAATATCTAGATCGATTAACATCACATATTATGCCCATGATCAAATTAATATGCAATTATAATTCATACTGATTTGTTGTGTATCGGTTATGCCTTGTTATCACATTGCTTATATCGATTATACACACCGATTTGTTAGAACATGATTAAGCATCATATACCGATCGGGCACTTTGTATTATCACCGATTGGATGTATTATGTTACGATTGGGTGCCAACCACTATGCATTGTTTTAAGTTACTAAATGCCGATTAGTATTATCGGTTACCAACAGCGATTAGTGTTATGAAGAGACATGGTAATATAGAGTCATGTCTCCTTAGACATGCCTCTATACTATCATGTATCCCATATAAATACTCATTTGTTGATCGATCAAAGACAAGCATATATACAACATTGAATGCAAGTCTTCTCATATTCGGTCAAAAAGTAATTTAAAAGTATTTCTATCAGCATTTGTTTTGTAATACTTCCATATTCTCATTGTGTATTAATACTTGAAATATCAGTTGTGAATTCCATAGTCTTTCATTTGCTACATACCTGAAAAGAAAAGACATATATTAGTGAATATACAAAATAACATTTTTCATTTGCTATAAATCTGATCACAATAACATTCTTTGAAGTTGACATCCTGGTGAAACCATGGTATGCACAACTAGGGTTAAAAGCAAGGGGCTGTGTGTCATGCCCCGCCGCCATAGCACCCTTGGGAACAAGACACAAAACAACCACAATTTTTTTTTTAAATTAATGTTTAGTTAACTATGATGATAATGGGAATACTCCCACAACATAGTCATGAAGAAGGTATTAAACATCATCTCACATTAAACATCAATGTGATAAAATCACTGGCAACATTGAATCAACAAGGTAGACGGATAAGTGTTCCCAAGGATCCTATGGACGGCAGTAATGATCACTAAACAAGGACTCTTGAGAGCACAATGTTGACAAGTCTCTCGATCCACATAACACATTCTCTGTGGCATACTAACATTACAAGCATGTATTGGCCCAAGTGGACTATGACCATACGAGGTTTAGTTCGAAGATCCGATCATCTGACACATTGAAGGGGCCCGAAATCCGTCTGCGAATGCATGGAAGGAATCACAAGGGAAATGGGTTATCCGAATCTATGATTCATTTATGCCCAGACTTAGAGGAACATCTCTCTGTCTCGTATGCGGTAGAACATATGCGCTATAAGAAATTGTATATGCACTACTTTGAACTGCATATGCGCTAAAAGAAACTGCATATGCTCTAAAAGAAACTGCTTATGTGCTAAAAGAAATTGTATATGCACTAAATTGTTTCCTTTGCAAAAACTTCACTAAAAAGGGTGGTTCCGGGGTCCTAACGACTAGTTAAGGTCATAGTTGGGTCCTAAATCCACCCGAAAGTGTTGGGAACATATAGGGGGATTGAAAACACGTTTAATAAGGTGAAAACGTCATGGAAAAGTCATCATACATAAAATTTAAACATGATTAGTCTCTACATTACGAAAATCATACACTAAGATCAACCGACACATCATATCACTATACTAGTTGATGAGTTACCTTTAAACCTTAAGAGCACATTCTTGAATATCTTCATATGGTGAACAATCTACTAAAAGTCATTAAGTATACAATGATTATGATCATGTACGAGTAATCTACAGAAGTGCCAAGAATGCAAGTCCAAAAGCATCATAGGACATGAGAAGGGAAATGCAACATGGCTCCTAAATTAAGCCATTCACATCAACCGAAAATTAAAGCTGAACAAGAATGAAGATAAAGAGTATATATAACCTACAATTATGATGATTACTCCGATCCATAACACAAATACACCATCATTACATAATATGTACAATCATTCGATCATATAGCATGAGTACGTGCAAATGTACAAGAATGTCATCAAGTCAAGGTCATGTTTGCATAGCATTGGGACTGATCGAAACCTGAACTTCGGTCCCCAACGGCGGTTGGCCACACCACCTGACCATGAGGAACCCTCAGGCCCTCTCCCACCGTGCTCCGGAGATAACCACATGGCCCACACACACACACCCAACCAAGCATGCAACATGGCTTCCTACACTCAATGCACCAATACATAAGTTCTCTCATGAGGTGAACAACATAGACAAAGGCCATCCACAAGGAGGCACCATGGCACAATACAACATTCTCAACACTACATACACATCCATAATGCATGGCACAATGCCGGTGTCACTCATGGCATGCGCTCCATTGGTCTACAACCAAGAGTGTGGATCCACTTGGATCCCATATGCTATTCATATGCCATCTAAAACTGTGCATAAACACCATCAACTCACATGAAACCACACACATGTTACCATGGACTCATACAATGCAACCACTTATCCAAAACCAAATCGCAAATACACTTTTCGGGAAACCTCTTCTGGCATGACACCCAAGGAAACCATAGCAAGAACAAGAGCGCCAAGGAGATCATGAAACATGCCATTGTCATACTAATAATAATATATGTTAAGATTAAGCCAAGGAATCCATAAGAACATTATGAAGTCATACATCAATGCATTCTAACATACGGAAGGATGCATACCCGGAAAACCGGTTACTCACAAGCCACAAAGTGGAAATTATTGCATAAGCCCAAACAATTCAAATGAAATGCCCAAGAAGAGTCCATAAGAGGATAACAAAATCCATCAAAATGCTTGTAAATTACATTACAACTCATAGTCGTAACCAAAAGTCATTTCCTCCCAAACATCAGACTAAATTGAAATTTCCTCATAAAACGGATGCATAATGCCATCCAACCCAAAATCACTAATTTTTCAAACTCCACGAATCAAAAATTTGAGCAAACCCATTTGTTCTCATACCTCCCTCATCACAAAAATGCAATCAAAATTACAAAACAACCAACCAATCTAAATCCGGCAGCGTATGAACAGAAAACCCCTATTTATAATTTTTCCATAAACATGAAGAAAAATAATCAA
>MU223813.1:1028692-1068340 GCA_018584345.1 Thuja plicata | reverse complement strand
TGCAATCAAAATTACAAAACAACCAACCAATCTAAATCCGGCAGCGTATGAACAGAAAACCCCTATTTATAATTTTTCCATAAACATGAAGAAAAATAATCAAATGCTCATCAAAATCCTTCAAATCAATTTGTAATGAAATGAAATTTACCATAACATACTTATACAACCATTTCCAAGTCATTAAATTGAAGTCCAAACAAGATTTAAAGAGAAATCAAGAAACTTACCTTCTTATGAAGAAAACCAAGAAATGACAACAAGTATGAAAACTCTTCACCAAATGCCCCAAAAATTTGAGAGAGGAACCTCTTCGACGTGAGGAATCCATAGGAAGAATACCCACAAAATGATCTTCACTCAAAAATCCACCACAATTCCAATTTGAATTTCCCATGAAGGGTTTTGCAAGCAACCTTCCAAAAAAAATGGGGAAAATCATAAAACATAAAGAGCTAATATGAGAATGCACTTTTCTAAAATTAAAAGCCTCTCTTCCAAAAACCATAAAATAAATTAAAGCCATTAAATTAAAATCCAAAAATAAACTTTTAGAAATTAAAAGCCAAAGTCTATAATAAAATTTCAATTAAATACCATAATACTTGTCAGCAACAGTAAGTATATAATAACATAACAACCGGCGACACTATCCAACTTGCAACTATATATTAAATAACTCATTCACTGATTGACAACCATTACGAACACCACCATATACACCACACAACCAAAACACATATCTCAGCATACCAAACAAGGCAGCCAGTTGTTACTGCCCGGTAACTGGCTGATCAAAATACACAATATGGAAATTGACGCCTAAACTCAGAACGACAATTGTGGCTAGGGGAATCAGTTGGCCATAAGATTAACTCCGTATTTAACCACCGTCAGGGTTAAATAATAATATATATATCTTTTTGGGCACTCTCATCCCTGCCAGCTCAGGGGAAGTCGATGCCTCGTGCCTATCCAAGTTAGTACCATAGCCGAAGCACATATACGCATATATCAATCATTGACAGGTAGTGAAGGGGATCGAGACATTGTGTGGACCTCACAAGTGAGTAACTACGACTTCGTCCCTCTTCATACAAACACGTCAAATAGGATCCATAAAGTAATAACATGAGCATGGTAAGGATTAAAACATCAGTAATATATAAACATGGAGGTAATCATCATCATACATTTTAATATCATCAAATAATCATTATTTAAACATTGAACAAGAACGATATCATTCATGCATCTTGATTATATCCCATCTAACTAAATACACGATCTCTGTAAAATAGCATTAAATGACATTATTACCACTAATCACTACATGGTCAACATATCATAATCCGTCTAAACTAACATATCAGCCACATCATTTATCATCTATCACTATCCAGTAACCGTATTATCATAGCAAGAGACATCATAAATTCACAGTTATAAACTCCTATGCAGACTGAAAATATCACCATACATCAAAGTCTACAACAAACATCCGACGAAATATCTAATCATTTCAGTTAACTCATAGCACCCTATCATAAATTAATTCCTTATTAACTTGCAAAATAACAAATGTGCTTCTAGCTTTTCTAACTAGCATTTAAAATCAACTATGCTTACCTCATACCGAATCCTATCCAAGTTCTATAGTATCGTTACCTCCTTACTGAGACAGGGTTGAAGTGGCACTGCACTATAGGTGTCTCCCACTTCAACCTTGGACGAGAAATTGCCATCAGAGATCAATAGAAACAATCAAGCAAGGGGCTATAGATGTTTCCCACTTCAACCTCACATGAGAAAATGCCATCACAAATTAATAGAAATAATGGGTGAAGCTAAGGGCCTTGTTTTGGTCTTTCTAGTTGCTATCTATGTTAAACAATCTATTTTTTTTGGTAACAGCAAGCTGAAAAAAGAAATCTGTAAAGTTTATCTTGCTTAAATCACTGCCCTTTTGCTTTAAATCATTGCTTTCTGGTAAATATTTACTTTGCACTTCTGTATTAGTGCTTTGTAATCATCTTCATAAAGCTTCATGCTTGTTTGAGGAATTAAGTAGCCAACAAGTAACTGAATACACATTCTGTCTTTATTAGAAAAAAATGCTTGATATATATAGCTTCGATCTAATATGTTGACATTAGATGTTGAAAATAGATAGAAGAAAAACAACATAAGAAATGCAAACAAATCAAATGTATGCCTCAGCTATCTCTATTCTCCTAGACAAGCTTGAAATAGAATGTACCCTATTTCTACTTGATACACTCTTAATAATGATTTGGATTGCTCTATAGTTAAACTAGCATAATCTTAGCATGATAGCAATGATAATGACAAAATGATGGCACGAGCTTTGATGGATTCTGTATATAGCATAAGTTGTTGATTAGGGTTTTATAAAAAAAAGAAGACGTCTAGATATAGACTCCTTAGGCAAAATCAAGGGGCTATGGTTAAGAGGTTAAATGAAAGGCTAAGATTGATCAAGGATTAGGGTTAGGCTCAAAGACAAGTGTATGATAGGCAAGATTTAGGGCTTAGGTTAAGGTTAGAGCAACATCTTTATGTCAATGGCTACGATCAAGAGGTTTAGTTTGAAATGAATGGATGTGATGAAACATTGGGTTGACTTTTAACAAACGTCTAGGTTCAATGAATCTAGGCAAGGCTTAGCCAGACATATGAAGGGTGACATTTGTCACATGATGGTGTTTTTAGATTATGATCCATGTAAACAAGTTGAAGGGCTAGGATTGATTGGACAAGGATAAAGACAAATTAGAAATTTGTAGAATTAGTTAAATAAATAATATATATTAATTTAATTAATGGAATGGGATAAATATAATTTTTGGTAAATTGCCTAGTGGGCAGCTCCCATTGCATTAATCACAAAACATTACAAATCATCAGCTGGGTTCCCAACTTGGAGGATAGGATAAATAATTGAATAAATAGTAAATATTTATTTAATTAAGGGTACTAGGGTAGGATAGAAATAAATATGGGATTGACCAAATAAATAATAAATATTTATCTAATTAATGAGTTATGGTAACCTGGTAGGCTAAAATTAGGTGTGGCTAGGTAAGGGACAATTTTAGGTGTCTACAATTATGAAGTCTTATCTCACTCAAATAGGCTTGAAAATATCACAATATTGTGTAAAGCATGCTACATCTCGATTGCTCCATAACTATAACTGCAAATAAGCATTAGACCTAGCGAAAACACTTTGAATTTTCTCTTTAATTTAATTCAGTTTTCATATTTCATGTTGATGGCTATATTATGAAGCATATCCTTACTTATTAAGTATCAATTTGGTGTTTATAAAGAAAAGATTGAATATAGGTGTAAAGTGGTCAAAGGGATTCCAGATTCTTTGTTTAAGTTTTCAGATCTTGGACTTGCCTCAGTGACTTCCATAGCATCCTGATGTCTTCTTGTGTCTTCGCCTAAGGTTACAGGTGATATTTATGCTACAGAACCTAAGCATGAAATGCACAGATTGAGTAAAAGAGGCGTGGAAACTCAAACTATTCACAGAGGGGGAAAGAAATTCGAGGAGAGAACAAGTAATAAAATAAAACCCTGGTTAAGGAGAGAAGGTACCAACTTTGGTGTCACTGGCAAAGATATTTCAGAAACCAAAAATAACCGTGGGAGGTGGGGGAAATTTGGTGATTCACCACAGGGCAAAGCCAAAACATTGAATGCATCAAAAGAAGAGTCTAAGTTTGGTTCTTCTGGCGATTTTTTTAGCTTGAGAACCTTCAAAGATCTTGGCGCTAGTGAGGATATGCTTGAAGCCCTGAAGACCCAAGGCATTTTACGTCCTTCAAACATTCAGGTTTGTATTAATTTGCTTATTCTCTTAACGTTATTGGCATCTACCTATTAGGAACATGCATTGTGAGTGATGTTTTTGTTTCTGGTTATTAGTGTACATTTATAAGCAAGTTTTGGTCTTGGAATTTATTGTTTCATCTAGAAATTATACATTTGAAAAGAGTTTGTCTTTAGCACTATAGGTTTGTTCATGAATTCTACGTATAAAGATTTTTCTATTTTTGAGTTTTTTAATAATATTGGTTAAGAATGTGATATGATCTCATTTTGACCTCCAAAAGTCAAAAAGTTAATGCATGAGTGCACAAGAACAAATATTCCGAAAGACAACTTGATTATTAAATCAAAAGCCTGAGTTGTTTGAGATGACCATTTTTTGCAACTTTTGAGAAAGTGAATCTCCAATGAGCAATACATAGTGACAGAACATGACAATCCTCAATACACGGCTCTTATATACATATACATCTACATATAAAACCCAATTTAACAACATAAGATAGGCCACAAATTTTGAACCTTTATAAATACTATCCTACAAATGGTACATGATCACTTATGTATCCTTGACTACTAGAAATTGCACTGATACGAAGAACATGAGTGCCTACTAGGTATCTGAAACATGGCACCTCTAAAAACATGCCTTTCCCTCAAAGCATGTTCTTCAAGGTAGATTCCTCTTTTTGACCAAGCACAGGCAAATTTGACTCAAATTTTCTGCCACCATGGTTGCAGAGACCTCCTTTTTGAACTGTGTTTGAACTTTGAATTGATGATGTCTGAGTTTAATTTAGTTTATAGAAAATATGCTGATCTAAGAGAGGTAGAATAGGGTATCGTCAGTTATTTCCTCACATCTTTGAATGTTTGAGAATTTAGTTTGTAAAGGATTTTTATTTTACCCCATTTACATAATTATTTTGGATTGTATATGGCCTTTGGGTCTTTGTGTCATTTTGTTCTCCATCCCTGTGCCTGTAAGGCTAATTTCTTCTGTGATTGCTATAGTCTATATTCTTTTGGCTAGCCTAAGAAACTCGTTGACCCCAGAACATAAGGCAGTCAGTGGAGGTTACTTATGCTAGTGCAAAAACTATATAAAAATCTGTCATATTATTTGCAGATTGTTTGACGTTGCATATATCCTATGTCAAATGATCTCTATCATACATGTTGGAATTATTGTAAGTTTTGTTTTTACTGGCCTGCTTTGATATTCTCCCAGCTATTATTCTTGGGCTATGTGTTGACTTACAAAACTGCATACACCAACTTCAGGAGTTAGGAAGCATCTCCTCTTTTGAAAGAAGGCTGAAAGCAACCCAAAGGTGTTAGGATCACTTTGTATCGGTATTATTAGTTATCTCAGTGACAAGATGTGTTCTGTTTTAATCAAGGGGCCTATTTAGATTCCTAATTAAAAGATCAAGGGATCAAGTTTCAAGCTAATATTTATGGGTTTTTATCTCTAGAAAAACAAGAAAAAAAGAGTACAAATATGATTGAATCCATTTGATATGCCTTCATTAAATCAAGGAAAAGATTCAAGCTAATATTTATGGGTTTTTATCTCTAGAAAAACAAGAAATAAAGAGTACAAATATGATTGAATCCATTTGATATGCCTTCATTAAATCAAGGAAAAGATTCATAGTAACCGGATTTAATTTGTTTTCTCAACTTCATGAAGCTAGATATAAAGACAAATCTTCTCTTTACATTCACATGCAATTTATTGATTTTATTTAAAAAATAAATCTGGACTACAAAAGATTAAAATCTATTCTAATTGATTGTGAAGATAAAACCAAATATCAAAAAGGGGAAGGGGAAAGAAAGCCCTGTGCTATTCCAGAAGGAGAACTTGTGCTGTAGGATAAAACAAACAACTTGAAAACCAGTCTCTGTTCAATTTGGTGTTGCACAATTGATGCACAGGAAGGTGTAATCTAAGAGTTATTGGTCAATTACAAGAACTCTTAGCAATCACCCATCATATACATGTGCAGAATAAATTTTAAAGCACCAGCAATTATGGAGATATTCATGAAGTTCAGCTCTATATGCTGTAAACCAAGTTTGTAGTATTCCACAGCTACAAGTAAACTGCCAAGAACACAAGCAAAAATTTAGATTCCATGTAAAAATGTACAAAAATTACAAAGTTGTGGCTATATCATAGAAGGGACAATAACAATGTTTTTTCTTCCCTCTATGTGTCATCCATATCTATCAAGCAATCCATCTATCTATTAATGCCCATACCCATGTGTATCCCATTAATGCACATATCTAAGTATGTTCCCTTTTGTAATGTCCCCCTTAGGAGATCAGTTAAAGTTTGAACTTCTTTCTTAATTCTATGATTCCAAATCATAAGAGACTTGTCTCTATCAATAGCTTGCATGGAAATGAGTTATCTTGTAGGTAAATCTGCACTTAATTTAATGATCATGTGATTCCAGCTATATTAGATATAAAAGATTAATATAGAAGATCATCTTCTCTTATAGTCTACTATTGCAATTATGTTGAGAATTTATAGATTTGCATCAAGTCTGATGTTGTTTCTAATACGTATGATTTTCCCCACAATAAATGGTGTTGTCTTTGATCTTCCTTAGTATGTAAGCCCAATAAGAATATATGTATAAATCTGAGGATGATGGGCTGCTAAAATATGCAGTGACTCTAATATACCAATCAATTTTGGATATATCTCAGTCTCCAATTGCCGATGACTATATGATGACGAACAGAGAATGCAACTGCTGCTGATTTCGAATGACTAGCTATGAACGGGTGAAATGGTCTGAGCCAATTATCCTCGAATCACAGTTATGATTACCGTGTTCACTATATCTGCTAATGTGCAATCTACTAGAATGAAATGCTGCTAATGTGTATATTGCAGGTATATGGGAATGCTGATTGGATGTCCAAGCCTGCCTCTATGTGACTGCAGATTTCTACGGCAAGAATGTTATCAATTCAGTAATAATGTTGCGCTTGGTGATGTCTTTGATTTCTGGTAGAATCAATGAACGATGTTACCGTAGTTAGTGAAATTGTCTTCAATCGCTGCTAACGATCAGTGAGCAATAGGCTGACTGTATTCTTTTCTCTTTCTATTGAATCATCTCCGTAATAAGTATCTGCAAACCGTAAAGATGTTGATTTGATTATATTTGCTGTGTATCCCGTTGGATTAAACTTGTCTCTTCTTCCCTATTCGTATGATGTAAAATGCTGACTAGATATCTATGTCTGAGCCTCTTCCGTGGTCGGATTTAATATTATTACTGACTAGATATATTATTCCTCCCTATGTTATCAGTAAGTTTGGAATAATAATCTCTTTTCCGCTGTATTCCTCCTCTCATTTTAATTGCAATCTCCTCTTTAAAAAAACCCCAGCGTGTGATGGGAAGGATCGCGACTCATTCCCTTGAGTCGCGATTAATAGATAGTATATTTGATATTATATTTGATGTGAATTGTGAATTGTATTTATTATTTGTTTGTTATATAATTTTGTTATTATATATTATGTTATAATATTAATAATATATTATATGAGTAATACATATTTTATATTGATTATATATTATTTTATTGATAATCTATTATATTATTTTTATTGGTTTATTTTAATTTCATTATAAAGTTCTATTCAAATTCTTAATATTATATTACATTAATGAAATATAATTCTTTATATTATTAATGTCATTCAATTCAATTAATTTATGTATTTAACATATCAATTGAAATATTCATATATAATTTTATAAAATATTTTGTTATATTATTAATTTAATTATCTATTTTTATATTATTATTTATTTTAAATGATCATTTGTTATTAAATCTTAATTAAAACAGGGATATGACACCTTTTCATATCTATCTCATTTAAAGCACCCATGTCTAGGCATATCTATCTAGTAAATAAGAGCATTTCCTTAATATGATATGCAACTATATCTTTTAAATGCATCTATATGTCATATAGGTGGTTATTTCTTTCTATTTCTATTTAGGCATTGTAGACCATTTCTGCAATGGTCCGATCGTGAGAGAAGATCTCCATCTGTTCACATTCGAGGCTTGTACCCCCGCTCACCATTCATAGGCAAGCCAACTCCATCGGCGCCTTGCCACGTGGCATCATCGTGCACCTCCGAAGAACCTTCACCAAGCGGTCTCCAAAAGCATCCGCCATGATGACACATGTCGTTCATGATTGCTTCACAAGAAAGGGGCCCACTCTCCTACGCATCGCCATTGTATGGTCACATCTAAGAGAAGAAATTTTGGGAAATCTTTCTAGTTTCAGAAAACGACGACTTGCTAGGAGCGAGAAAACTGCTATCAACCCCATTTATGTAAAATTCGACTAACAATGCGACCGATCTTTGGCCTCTGTCATCAATCTATCTACAAAAAGCTTACAAACACCACTCTTTACAGAGATTGTTGGATCTCAAAGGGCGTGCTTTGTTCCAACCGAGAGAAAACGAGGCCTATAAAAGCCCTTGTGTTCGACTTATTAAAAGGATGTACACATTTTACTTTGTGTATCTACGAGCATTGAGCTAGCTCATTAGTGTAATTTTGGCAATACAAGGGAGTTCTGCATAGCGCAAGGAACGAAGAGCCGACTTCTAAAATCCCGGAGGTTGTTCTGCATAGCGCATTAGGAATCCCATATGGAGAACTTCCCGACTGCTATTATTTAGGTGTGAGCCTCCTAGAGATCAACAAGCATCTATATCTATATCTATTTGCTTTATTAACCCACCCATTATTGTTAAATGAGATTGTATCCTTCTTGAAATGCTATGCCTGAACCATATGCAAATCTACTTATTAAATGTATCTATCTTTATCTTTGTCTATATCTATTGATCAGAAAACGTCATCTACATGCCTCTCTATATGTCTATTTTAATGTAATGTTCTTCATAGGCATAAGCAACTGACAGAAACCCTTGGCCTATTTTAATTCTTGTAGGCTATTTGGATTGTGAAAAAGGGATAATTAAATCAAGTTGTCTAAATAAATTCATTATATTCAGATGACATATATTTTATTAGTTATTGTTGTTAAGTGGACAGTTTAGTTAAAATAATAAAAAGTGACTTAATTATGGGACCGGAAATATAGAGTTAAAATAAAGTCACTTTTAGAGGGAAAATAAAAAATTATGGGAAATAATGTTTATTTATTTCCAAAATGTGTCTAAAAAGAGGAGATGAGAAAATTCATTCTTGGCATTTCATTTGTAAAACCCAGTTGTGGAAATTGAGCTATTGTTCAACTGTCTGCCCTAGGATGAAAACCCTATGGCAAAGATTGGTTTTGAAGACGGAAACCCTCCTAGCTAATTTGTGGTAGATTCATTCAGGATTCCCAGGGTTTTCTTATTGATTTGAAGAAATAAGGAGAGTCATATCATTTTCAGTTGATTGAAGGATTAGAGCTTCTTGAGTTTCATTTACCTGTAATCCACAATGTACTAGCATAGTGTTGGAGCATGGAGACCTTGATAGGAATTTAGTTTATTTTTTTATTATTGTTTCTGTTCGTACCATTTTGTGGCCTGGCCATACCATTGGTTAGATACTAAGGCAGCCATACCAAGTTTTAGAAGGGGTGATTGGAGTTGTGAAAGGTTGTAAGTGATTTGTGGGAACCGGAAAACAAAGGCTGGTCAACTCATATTTCTGCTGTCAGATATACCCTGCAGATCATAATATTTCTGCTGTCAGATATACCCTGCAGATCATACAAGGTGGGGTGGGAGTTTGGAAGTGAGGTGATGCCATATCTTCTTGACCGCTCACATCAGAAATTAATAAGTTTCAGCAGTTAGAGGACGTGACTGGGCTGTTTTGAGGAGATATGAGGAAGAAGTACATCTGCAACAATAGTTGAATTGCTAAGGACCATACAGGTCGAAGGCCATTATTTTGAATAATATATACTACTGGATTCTACCAGCACATATTCCTGGACTGGAAGGTCAGATTTTATTATTGTTTTCAGTTCTTTATGTATGTTTATATGTGAGTTGAATATCTTGCATAGGGCTTAATATGTTTGTAATTGAAAAGAGCATCTATTTGAAGGAAAATCAATAGCAATCTTTTTGTTTGGTGAAATTAATAGCATTATTTCCAGTATTTCCATGGACATTCTCTTAAAAACTTTGCAAAATGCACATACCTATTGGAATATTGTAGCTATTGGTACTTGCCATTTCATCAAATATTTGACAAAATACTGGAGAGATCAGTTGGGCACTTTACATTTAATTCACCTACATATCTTGTACGGTGCTTCCCTATGCATGTACCTAGTTATACCCATTAAATAATATTATCTTTTCTGTTTATTAAATATGCTGGCTTCTGAGAAAAGGCTCACATCCTTTGTGAAGAGCAGGTCAAAAATCAAATTATTACAAGCGATCCATTTTACATAATATCTTCATATTAAAATTGCATCCATAAGATTTGAGACAAGCTAGTGCATTGAGCCACGTGCTGAAGAATTTGGGCAGCTTTGACCATTTTGTATTCAAGTTCCATCTACCCAAGCACAGACTTCGTGCCATTTTCGATGAGCTCCAAATTATCCCCATCTCCACTTGTATAATCTGCACATTCAACCAAATCAAAAGTTATTTCTAAGTAGTTTAATTTTTTTATACGAATAGGAAATTTAAATCTTAAATTGCAGCTTATTTAAGTTTTACATTTAATTTGCAAGAGCTTTAAATAGTGTGTAGGCATGGAATTACAAAAGTAAAAAAGGGTGGTTAAGTTTGACTGATTTCCATATTGTGTGGCAACCCATGAGAAGATACACAATGGTGGGTGAATGACAACTAAACATAAGTAATTAATTTGCTTAAATCTGAAAGGGAAGTTGCATTAAATCAGCCAAAGCTTGGGATTGCCCTATGGATAAGCCATCAAGTTTATCGGGTTTAGGGGATATCTGAAGGATTGGTAATGGTCACACAGATGCAGCGGTGGAGTGGTGACATAAAACACAATACCTCAGAATAATAAAGTCAGGACTTCAGACTCAAAACCTCTGATCGACAGGGCTTAAATGACATGCTGTGGTTTGTGGGGAGATTTGTGCCACTTGACACAATTCTGGATGTGAGGCTCAATTGAATGTAGTTCGCTAGAATTTTGAAAATCCAAAACTAGTCAATGAGACACATTAGCCTCAAGATGTGAAACATAGAACTTGTGAAGAACAAATGGACATGCTTCATATAATTCATGTGTATGTAATGTCTCCTTATCCAAGTACTTTAAGTTTGTCTTATTTCTATGAACAATACCACAATACGTTGAATATTCTTATATAGATTTGTACAATATATATATCGATCGATAGATGGCTTGTAAGAGAATGAAGAAATCAATTTTTGCTAAATATCTTGATGTTAATGAGAATTACGTTTACTTCAATTGCTGAGATTCTATTTCCAAGCAAGAATTCAGACATAATTTCTGATTTGAAAATGATGACTCAAGTCTTCTTTGTTGACGATATTGAAATGTCTAAGAGTTTGATACAAACACTGTCTTTGTTGATATCATTCTGATCTACAATAGTACTCTACCTTGACTGCTGATGCGAGTTTGGTACAATTGCTGTCTTCCGATAGATATTGTTCTGATCCACAATAATGTTCTGATTTGACCACTGATTTATATTGTTCTAATCTAAATGAGATGGTCAATAGTGTGCAACTATATGCAGAAATTGAGGACCCGATCCTTGCAATAATTTGTTCACGTTTTGTGAAATTACCTCCTTATATTCAAGCGGATGAAATGGATCTGATCGTGTACGAAGAATGGGAGAGGTCTTGTGGCTTGATCGTACTTTCAGAATGTCTAACTTCTAAGCATGTAATTTAATAACGCCTTCCCTGATCAGTCTCTTGGTGCTTATGCGTTCTTGACCTTGCCAATGGTGGATCAATACCACCCTTTCTTGGCTGTGTTAAGTCTCTTTGAGTGCTTCAGGTATGGAGTTTATATAATAACAATTCTGAACATCTTTGGATGAGTGAATGATTCTCCCTTATTATGTAATGCAGAGGTGTGATTTGAGAAGTTGTATCTCAACAATCATGACCCATGCAAATAACGAATTAGTAATATACCAAATTGCACCTCTTCCATGTTACTGATGACATTATTAATTTAGTTAACTAACTTATCCTTGGGCAGTGATAATGAAATGTTTTAGCAATAGACTCTCAGGCAGCAATAATCTCTTATCTTCTTCCTTCTTGTTCCATGTAATACTAATCTAACCATTATGAAGCATCCTTTGGTTCCTTTCCATTGGATGATAATGCTTCCTTAACATCGATCATGTAGAAGTTGTGCATTCCTTTCAGTGAGATAATCCTTGCCTTGACTTGACCGGCTTAATTCCATTCTTGTTAGTGATCCATCACTAGCTAATTAAACTTAAAATGTCCTTGGTCTGCCATGCCTCGCCCATACAGTGTTTTTGATATTATTTTTGCTTCAAAAATCAGATGGGGTTATTACACTCTCCCCTCCTTGCAATTGCTTTCCACAAGCAACCCTTCAATAGTCTCTTTTGTGTTTTAAGGCTTGATAGTCAGTGCACCTTTGGAGAGTTTTGTTCTTTTTCTTCATTAACACCATGGAAGATGTTGATGGTCTTGAGCTGGGCCTTCTAAGTCCTATGCCAAGTACCTCCTTGATAGATTTCTTAATGTTATTCATAAACTTCTTTTGTGCTTGTATAGTGTAGTAATGCTAAGAGTTGCACTTGCTTTTAATTTGATGGTGTCTCAACTAGGCTATGCTTATCCAAGCTTGATTGTTAGTCATCATGATAACCCTTTGGATTTTTGCTTAAAAATTTTGAGGAGACATGACTTTCTTTGGTCAAAACAACACTTTCAGGCTTACATGTGCTCTTCATAAGTTTGGCTGTTACAACTCGAGAAACTTCATCAGGTAGCCCCCTAAATACCACTTTCCTGCCATCTACTTTAAATTGGAATTCCTTTGTTTGAAAATTTTGCGAGTACTTACCAATTGACATCATCCATTGAATGCCAAATATAGCATTGGTATCACCTAGCTCCACAACATAGAAATCATCATTAACTGTATAGTCTCCAATGGTAATGTTCAAATTCGGTACCATTGATGAATATGACATTTGGGTGCCATCCGCCATCTTCACACTAAAACTTTCTTGCCGAACTATTTGGATCCCCTCTGTGATGTCTAAAGCTGAATTAATGAAGCTATTTGTAGCTCCGCTATCGATTAGCACTGTTATTTTGTGTCCTCGCAACACACCTTGAAACTTAAAAGGGTTATACTCCAAAGTTTCAATCATTGTGGCAATTGTACCCATCTTCCTTTCTTGAGGTGGAGGCTCTTTTGTTTTTAAGGTTTCTTCGTTTGATTCATTTTTTTCGCTACTTTGATCATATTTATCTTATCCATCACTATAAGGTCTCACTTCTATTTATTGAATCTTTTTTGCCTTGCCCATGCATCCATGCCTTGGTTCCCAAGGTTCTTTGCATGTAATTTAAAGTTTCTTCCTTCTTTGTTCTTGTCTATCGTCTTCATCCGTTTTGTTTCCCTTTGGCAATTCCCTTTGGCAATTCCCTTTGGTAGGGATGTTTAGCTTTATCCTCTTGAATTGATGATCCCTTGTTCTTTGGTGCACTTGAGTCTATATCTCTAGCCTTCTTAACAACTTCTTGAAGTGTGCTAGGGTTTAGAGCCTTTATCCAACCCCTAAGACCTCAACCCCTAAGATGGTCCCTTAGACCATCCATAAATAGAACAACCAACTTTCTTTTGGAAATCTTGGTGACCAATATGGAAAGTCTTTAGAAGTTTGCAATGTATTCATCAATTGATCCTCATTGCTTTAATTGTGCTAATTCCTTGAAATGAAGCTCAGTATCCTTCTTGTCATATTTTTCTATTAGTCTTTCCACGAACTCCACATATGAGGTAATTTGTGTGGCCCATGGTGATCATGCCGCAGTGCCACCATTTGTGAGACACCCCATCGAGATGTAGGGCAGCATACTTGATTGCTTCCTCTTTTGGCATTGGATTGAGTTGGAAGTATGTATCCACTTTTTGAACCCATGCATGTGCCGTAGTCTTGCATGAACCATCAAAGTATGGTAAATTGAGTTTATCAATTTTCCTTCTTAAATCAAAGTGATTGTCTTTATTACTTCTCTTAGGCAAGTGCCTCATTCCTAGATCCATGTAGTCTTTGAGGGACATCTCTGTTTCTAACCCTCCATCTATCTAATCTTGATGGAATTGATCTTGTATTTCTACCAAGGTAGGTTCATTATCTTCTCGCTGTTCCACTCTTGGTGGAAAGGTAGGTGTCATTGGTCTAGAGCTTGTAGTAGGGATACAATGATTTGGAGTTCTATTGTTGATTGAATGTCCTTCATTTCCACCATTGCCTCCATTATTGCCATCATGGTTGTTATGATTCTTATTAGTATTAATCATTGTTTGAGTCAACATCTCTACAACTGTGTCATTTGTTGTTGTGTATTCCACTGCTCTGCCATGATTTGATCCAAATGTCCATTGAATTCTCCCATTTCCTCCATGCTTGTCTTTCCTTGTCTGCTGTTCTCTGATGAGGATTGGGATGTTATCTTATCCTTTGGATTTTGGGCAGGCTGCGAATTTTTCCTTAACCCTCTGGAGTAGTACCTTATCTCTCTCACTCATAAACCTTCACAGGCTGGCAGGATAGCTTGCTCTGATACAACTTGTAATGTTCCCTTATGCAATTACTTTAAGTTTTTCTTATTTCTATGATTAATAGTACAATACATCGATTATTGTTATATAGATTTGTACAAATTACTATATATGTATTGAAATTGATGGCCTGTAAGAGAATGAAGAAATAAATAACTGCCAAATATCTTGATATTATTGAGAACCACGTGTACTTCAATTGCTGAGATTCTATTTCCATGCAAGAATCCGTATATGATTTCCGATATGAAAATGATGTCTCGAGTCTTCTTTGTTGACGATATTAAAATGTATAAGCGTTCGATACAAATGCTGTCTTGGTTGATATCATTCTGATCTACAATATTACTCCACCTTGACCTCTGATATGAGTTTGGTATAATTGTTGTCTTCGGATGGATACTGTTCTGATTTGACCGCTGATTTATATTGTTCTAATTCAAATGAGATGGCTGATAGTGTGCAACTATATGCAGAAATTGAGGACCTGACCCTTGGGATGATTTGTTTCCTTTTTCTGAAACTACCTCCCTATATTCAAGTGGATGAAATGGATCTGATCGTGTACGAAGAATTTGGGGGGGGGGGGGGGGGGCNTGGGTCCTTGTGGCTTGATTGCTCTTTCAGAATTTCTAACTTCTAAGCATGCGATTTAATAATGCCTTCTGTGATCAGTCTCTTGGTGCTTATGCGTTCCTGACCTTGTCAATGGTGGATCGATACCACCCTTTCTTGCCTGTGCTAAGCGTCTTTAAGCACTTCAGATATGGATTGTGTATAAGAACAATTCTGAATATCTTTGAATGAGTAAATGATTCTCGCATAATATGTAATGAGGAGGCATGATGTGAGAAGTGACATCTCAGCAATCATGACCCATGCAAACAATGAAGTAGTGATATACCAAATCACACCTCTTCCATGCAATTAACGACATTATTAATTTAGTTAACTAACTTCTCCTTGGGTGGTGATAATGAAATGTTTTAGCAAAACTCTTAGGCAGTGATAATCTCTTTTCTTCTTCCTCCTTGTTCCACATAATACTATTCTAACCATTATGAAGTGTCCTTTGATTCCATGCCATTGGATGATAATATTTGCTTTAACGTTGATTGTGTAGAAGTTGTGCGATCTTTTTTGTGAGATAATCCTTGCCTTGACTTGACCGGCTTAATTCCTTTCTTGATAGCGATCCACTATTAGCTATTTAAACTAAAAATGTCCTAGGCCTGCCACGCCTGGACCATACAATGTTCTTGATATTATTTTTTCATTTCTGAAATCGGATGGGGTTATTGCAGTGTAAAAGTCAATGGAATATAGGTAAACTAGGGTGCAACGTGGGGACAAAAGTGTAGCAAGGAGACATGTATACACAAATATGATGCTAAACATAAAAGCACATGAAGTTGAATTATAATGATCATGTGAATTGATTTAAGAAGCCCAAGAGAACAAAAATGATACAGCCACAAGAGGATATAGGGCACCATGAAAGCACAGCCAGGAGAAAATATAACATAATGAAACCATACAACAACACATGAAGACTATACAGAGACTCCAAGAGGCCAAGATACACATTGTTCAAAACAAGGACATGAATGGCAAAAGATATGGAAATAAAAAATTAGGGCAATCAGGGCAAAACAAACATAAAATCCAGGGTTTCGATTGAGTAAAAATTAGAGGGGGATCTTGCAAGAGCAGCAACACTATTCTTAGTCTCATCTCAGGGAGACTTATCTTACTATTCAATCACAGTCAAGTAGATGTAAGAGGGTCAAGAATTTCCAAGAGTTTTTTTTTCCCCTTATACAGTCTTTGTCGTTTACATGGTAATGAGTCTTGAGCTGAGTATTGTGTTTCAAATTGCGACTAATTTGCTGATATCAATATTAATTATTTTAGCTTTACATTTTTAGAATATGTATATTACACCCTTTGATTCATGCAGGCATATTTTTTTTAAGAACACTTATCCTCTTCTTGGCTTTCTCAGGCACTGGCATACAAACGTGTCCTTGATGGACAGAGTTGCATAATTGCTGAACAAAGTGGTTCAGGAAAGACTCTAGCATATCTTGCACCACTGATACAGCATCTAAGAGAGGAAGAACTTGAAGGGAAAAGCAATTCTTTTTCCAAAAGCCCACGCGCACTGATCTTGGTACCAACTGCCGAGTTGGCTACTCAGGTTAGTTATTTTGTACTTTCTTGTTCGCATTGTTTCTGTTGGCTTCAAATAATTTTGTTCCTTGTTTCTGTTTATGCTTTCATTCATTTTGCTAGTTCTAATATGAATCAGCAATTTAGTTCTAAAATGTCATGAGATATTTAGTACGTGTATTGTATTTTTTATTACACAGGAAAATTATTAAGTCCACATTATTTTAATGCTTTTCTTTGATAATTCTTTTCTTAAATTTGCCTAAATTACCTTTGAAATGTGTGTTTGGTTCTTTTATCCGTCTTATTTGGCTTTTCGCGATGTAATTTTTTTCAATTCACAAACATGGTTTGTCCTGAGTTTTCTTTTAACCTCTTTAATTTCCTATTTGGTTTTGTTTAGATTCCTAAACAATATCTATGAAACAAAATTTCATCTGCATCTTTATCTTGTAATTTGCATTTGGGGCAAGCTAATGAATAAGAAAATTTAGTTTGGCTTTGACATGCTAATATATTATGGTCGCTATCTCATAAAAATGCTAAAGTAGCTGTAAGTTGATGAACTTTCACGTGATGTCATAAATTAATAGGTCACATATGTCGAGCACTTGTAAGACAATAAGTTTATAGATAGTACATTGTTCCCTGCCTACCACATCCATTCATTATCTTTATTTACTTTTTTTTATATAAACTTAATGGGAAATCAGAACCTCCTTTTAGACAGCTTTGAAATGCATGTATCTGGCAAAGTGTGCATTACTTAGTATCTTCCTTTGCTGAAGGTCATTTTGCAATGAAGTTGATATAATCCACATGAGGTGAACTAGGTTAGCTTGTGGCATAGAGAAAATTATTGTGAGGATCTATATTTATAATATTGTAAATCAATGTTTGGGACACTGCACAGTGTCATATAATCCGACTCGAAATATTGCTTTATGATGGGGAGAGTTAGTCCATGGGATATTAACAGTAGATCTGTAGCCAAATTGGCTATAAAAAAGGGTTTGAAGTCTAATTTATTGTTCTAGGTGAATTTCTTATTGTTTTTATAGAAAATTGGAGTATAGAGAACACAAAGTACACTTAAAAAGTTAAAAGTTAAAACAATTGGATGATATCAGGGCTACCTTTCTGGCTCAGGCAAGAAGAAGAAAGTATTTGTGATCTCCTCAATCAAATTATAAATCAGCTCCTCAGTACGGACTCAAGCATCCAATTCATTTCAATACTGCCTAAAATCCACACAGCAAAATTCTTTTGTGGAGCTTTTGTCATACTTAACTGATGAATTTAAAGAAGAGCAGTTTGGTCAATAATGCTCCATACCAATGCACATTGCTAACAAATCCAAGGATTGCTAAAAATGGCTTCCCTCAGTGTGTAGTTATACATAGGTTAATTGTGGTTCCATTGACGATGGCTTCGCCAAAATGCCTGGGAAACTTGTAATCACAACTGGTATATGTTAATCTCTTGTTTATGGCACTGCATGCATAAGGCTTTGAAGATCCTCTTTTAGCAATTTTGGGTTTGTTGGGAAGACCAGTCTTTGAAGATATGCTTTTAGCAATTTTGGGTTTATTGGGAAGACCCTACACAAAAAGCTGTCACCTAGTAAGCCTTAGGCACCAGGTTCCCCTCATTGTTTTCTCATCATCTGTAGTCTTGCAGCTGGATATCAATTTCTTAACAATATTTGTTCTTGGTTTATTGAGATTCTAAAAGGTTTGTGATTTATGGCATAAGATTGATTTACCATCCCGTCACACACCCTTTTTAAGTTTATGGTTTATGCTCAACCAATATATAATGCCTGGTAAACTTTTTAATGTGACCAGTGACACTGGCATGGCACAGCCTCTGGCTCCGCATTAAACGATTTTAACCCAGAACTAAGAACTGGCGAGGCCACAAAAAGGGGACCTCATCCCCACACAATGACTCAGCAAAGGCACAAGGCCTGTGGGCACAGTGGCCCAGCAGGGGTTTGAACCTTGATGGCTGCTTCACCAACAAAGTGTTTAAACCACGACACTACATGTCCAAAGACCCCAAGATAATTGATATTAATTTTTTTGGATATTTGTAATTTTCAATGATTGGCAGGTTTTGAAAATTTCTTCCAGGAGAACAAGTTGACCTATTACATCCTACAGAAGCTATTTACTAGTGTTTCTCCAAGTTTCCAGGATTGGGAGATGTGGGGACACAGTTCTGAGGATGGCAAAAAATTCCATAAATTCTGGGGATGGCCAGGAGATGGCAATTAAAATGCCTAAAAAAACTAAATGCGTTCAATATTTCTAAAAAGTAAATTCAATTTTTTGGATTTGCAATAACAATCCTCTTTTTTGCTTTTTAGCATTTTTACTGTAAAACATTACCAATGCCCTCAGAGTAACTATATAAACTTTACTTCTAAGTTTTGAAGAACATTCCAGTTTATAAACAGAGAGGAAGAGAATTGTTTCCAGCATGGAATAAGTGTATGGGAATGGTCACTTTCCTTGCTTATTTCTGATGATAGCTAATCTGGAAATTATTGTAGGTCCTTACTGCTTGCAGGGCTATATCCAGAGCAGGAATGCCTTTCAAATCCATGGTTGCAACAGGAGGATTTAAGTGGAAAACTCAGCGAGAAAATCTGGAGCAGGGTACTGACATACTTATAGCAACTCCTGGTCGTTTTTGTTTTCTTATGCAAGAAGGAGAATTGCAGACAAGCAACCTTTTGAGGTAAGAATCCATGACTAAATGCATTATTTGTTAATAAAGCAATAGCAATCTTTGACTGATTAAATATTTTGCCCCCATGAAATAAATGTTTATTATATTTCATTGCTGAGTCAAATCTAAGTTATATGCAGGGATGTTGGTTGTCTAGTTGCAGCTGGTTCTTATTGAGAAGTTGCTGATATTCCTATATCTGATGCAACTAACATTTGCTAATTTCATTTGTTTACCTTTTGTAATATGAATTTCAAATTCATTCAGCATTCATTTTGGTACTGGATTGATCTCAATTGATTGGCAGTGGGGACTTTTCAGAAATACTTTTTACTGCTACAGTAGTGGAACAATTTGTGTCATGCCTTACATTTTTATGTATTGCATGTTTCTTTAAGATTATTTGCTAACCTGTATTATTATGTTCTTATTTTTTCACTTTTTTTTTGGTATTCAATTTGCCCTTACATGCAAACCTTGTTTCATGTATATTTATCTATGTATGAATTAAGGCAGTTTTATAGTTTACAAAATGAAAGATTTTCTCAGAACTTCTAAGCATGACATGACATTTCTGGTGGGATATGAGGTCTATGAATAAATTGGATTTTGTGCATTTGACGGAGAGATGCGTTGTCAATGCTGATATTTGTTGTAATAACCTACAAAGAATAAAATATTTCTAATCCCATTATTTCGACATTATCTGTGTTATATGTAGCATGCATATCCAAACTTTGCAACTAACCTTTGTTTTAGGCAGATGTCATTCTCCAGTAACCACTCAAAAACGTCTGATTAATTTTTGCATTGATAGATATGGTAATGTTGGGTGTGTTCCTATGAAAAGTCTCTGTATGTAATATGATGCATCTGAATATGATATTTTATGTACTGCAAGTTGCAACCTTTATTAGAATAGACGAGTGGGTATACTAACTTTTTGGTGTATTTAATCTGTTGCAATCTTCCAGTATGGTGTTGGATGAAGTGGACATCTTATTTGATGACGAAGATTTTGCATTGGCATTGGAAAAGCTTACGAGTTCTGCACCCTTGGCTGCACAGTATCTTTTTGTTACTGCAACATTGCCACTGGATGTTCACAACAAGCTAGTTGAAAGATTCCCTGATTGTAAGGCTATCTTAGGGCCGGGCTTGCACCGCACATGTTCTGGTCTGGAAGAGGTTTATACAAACCCCTTGCATTTTCTGTTGTTGAATATTGGGCTCTTGTTATGACTTCCTGGAAAATGTACCCCACACTTGTTACGATCAGTAGTTAGTGTTCTCAAGAATAAGATTTCAGGAAATGTAGTCTATTGAAATGCGAAATATGACCTATTAGATTTTAGCCAATGTAGCTTTGACTTTTGATTAGACTTGCCTTAGCACTATTATTTTATTACTTAAGGATCACAGGAAGATTAATTGTGAATGCTTTTGATCCATGCTATTTTGATGTTCCCATCTTCATTTGAGGAACATATCTATCAGTTGGGATATTCAAGGCCTGAAACATATTTATTAACTCATGATTAGAGATTAAAGATGCTTATATTCCTTACTTGGCTTTGGATGTAGATAATAGAATGAGTATATATTTGTATGAAATTAATAATTTATTGCAGCAAATGAGTGACTTTGGTTAAATTGGTACGGAATTGGCTAATTACGTGCATTTATTTCTCTTCCAATGAAGGATTAAAATCTCATAGAGCATTGATTTCTTTCCCTTTCCATTAATATCTCAAATATCTAATTTTTATTATTTTTTTCAATCTCAATTCTTTGCACCTGCAAATCCCCCTGCCTAAAACCTCAAATCCCTTGCCTGCAATCTCATATGGAGATGCCAGGAACCCTGTGTACCTTTATTGATTTTCCCAGGAAAATTCATTGTCCATATGAATCGGGGTTTCCTAGGTTTTCTCTGCTAGACCTGCTAACCAGAAAATTTTCAGACATGAAGTGAATTATGGTTATATTAATGTTCAAGAGTGAAATGAGTCAATGAGACAAGAGAGTGTGGTGCGGGAGCACGCGTGGGTTGACAAGCAATCAGCACTGACCAAAAAATGTGTTTTCTTTGTTTTGGGGTTGTTGGCTTTGTCTAACATCTCTTCATTTGTGTGCCGAACTTTTGGATCTTTTCACGTAAATTGTTACTGATGCAGAGGCTATAGGTTTGCCGAGTCCTAAAGGACTGGATCTCTCAACCTTTCAAGGGGATCCCTTACTACAGGCTCTACACCTTTGTAAACAACTTCCAACTTCAATATAATACCAAACTTGATGATTCAAGTTCCTATGTTGGGTTGATTTGGACAATCACTCCCAATAACCCTACTTGGGTACACTAACTTTTGATGACATACAAAAGGCCATGTGAATTTGTGGAATGGGGTTGGATCACTTTGTTTAGGGCCCTATACAAGACCAACACGACACAAATCCAACAATGGATTTCAAACAAGACTATTATTTATGGTACTTCCCTCTTAGCTACCCAACTTCCTGACACCTGCCGAGCAACAGTATGTGCCGAGCAATAGTATGTACCGAGCTCTTCAACAACCGAGCACTACAACTAACTGCTTTCCCAAACGACTAGGAAAACTAAAGGCAGATTCAGATACCCTTTATCAAGTTACAAATATTCCCCAACTCGGTAGATAATGACTTGGTCATACAGTGCCTAAATACTGATAAGCTTAACAGGCCTAATTACCCAATTAGGACAAATTTACAAAAGAAGCACCTATGGAATGGAGTGCAAAGACTAACCATTGACTTAGGAATGGTCTTCGTGCTGAATGTACTCCAAATATTCAATCTGAGTGCTTGATGCAACCCCAACATGTCATCAAATGCTCTTACTGTTCACTGGTCGCCACATTGAGATGTTGACCGAGAATCAGTTCAAACTCTTTCCTTCGACCACCAACCTGCAAAGTGCCTTCGGAATCTTGGAACACATACAACTTCCCCTCATTTCACCAACTCTCAGATTTCTCCAATGGTGGAATGAGGAGGAATAGCCATTTATTCAGGGAAACCTTAGGTGCTTAGGGTTTCAGGCAGTTTTTTTTCGCAGTATTGATAATATCACAAGTTCTACAATCGATCAAAGGCTCAATTCAAAAGCAAAAGAAAGATGATTCACTGAACTTCAATAACTCAGTGGTTTTCTTCCTATTCGGGTCTGTACGGGGCCGTACAGATCCAGAATAACTGACTGTTTTGTAGGAAAATGGTTCTATTTTATTGAATGTTTGCAAAATTACATCATTATTATCCTCCACCCGCCTGTGAGGGCTATTTGAGGAATTCCTCCAACGGTTACAACAACATTTCAAACAATGATCCGTTGGGAGGAAGTTTTACAACCAACTTTCAAAAGTTGTTAACTCGACCAAAAGTTGCTATGCAACTTTTATGCAAATGTTGCATTTTTGCATATTTTGTACCAATTGAACAAATGTTGATTGTTTACTTTCCTAGGGGCCAGTAATGGACCAAATCTACTTAAGGAACACCTACAACACAAAAATAACTCAAATTCAAGATTTATGGATCCTTTGACCATAATTGACCAAGTGGTTCATAAAGACCAAATCTTGGCACTAGGTCTTACAAATGGATCATTATTCAAAACAAGAAGTCCTAGATGTGTAGGACATATTGAAGATGCCTTTTGGATGTTGGGGCTCCTGCACCAGTTACATTCCATGTTGAAGCAAAATGTAGAAGAGTAAGACCGTTTGATGTAATTTTTATGCAACCGCAATTGGCAGGTGTAAAGCCATATTCAACAACCTCAGCCAGCATGCTCCTTGCTGTGGTAAAACGGGAGCTTTGGAACAATGCATGGTCATCCATCAAATGTTTGTTTTAAATGCCCTCGCAGAGGTGTATGCAAAAATGTAGCAGCATAGTCATCACTTGCAAACTGTTTGACAAAATGCCTCAAACAGATGTCGTCACATAGAATGTGTTGATTTCAGATTTGCCTACCTTCAAGAAAGGTATTTCTCATTCTTTGAAATGGACAGGGAGAATGAAAAAGATAGGTTCTGTGGGGAAGAGAAGGGCAGGTGCAACGCTAAACTCACAACCTTTATCAGTGCTACGAGAGTCTTGGAAGCAAGGTGTGAGCATCTGTCAAGGTGTAATGAAAACATATTTTTTTAGTAGCTTTCAAACAAATGAGCATGCCACAAAACAATTGATTCAACTCCAAGCAGAAAACTGTAAAGACAGGGAATGAAACGTTGGAGGAATGAAGAGGAAAATAAACACGGTAGGAACAGGGTGTTATGCAGTGGAAGATAGGAGGCTACGAAAAATAGACAAGGGGAAGTTGAAGCACTCGAGCCTAAGGATAAATGCATAGGAATTGAAGAGTTACTTTAATCTACAGATCAAGACAAAAAGAGAATGTAAGAATTAATACAAATGGCAAAAAAGAAAATGAATTGATGAAAATGAATGGCAGCAAATTGCAGAGAGGAATTCGAACAAACATCCATTCAAGTGCAAATTGTTGCATAAAGAATGGTAGAAGGGCATCAAAGAGAGGAGGAAGGGTTGAGGTGACCCAAAAAGGTGTGGGGCTGCATAGAAGCATACAAAGGGCTGAGACTACAAATGAGTAGTAGAGTGAGTTTCCATGTGTGAGTTTGAGCATGTGAGGCCAATGGCAAGGCCATAATTTTGAGACGTGTATTTGTAAATTCAATGAGAATAAAAAGTATACTTCTTGTTGCAATCTAATTGTCTTGGAGCATGAAGTTTTTGTGATTACTTTGTGTTTTGTGTTTTGTGTTTTTGAGAGGTTGAAGGGTAGAGGGGAGTTTTGTTTTGTATCAATTGGTATCAGAGCAGGGTTTTTGAGTGCATAAGTAGAATGCTGAACGTGAGGCAACTTGTGTTAGGACCTGTGGTTGGAGGTGAAGCAGTTGAGTTGTCTTAAGGGTTCGAGAGGATTGTTGCAGGTGTGTGGAAGTCCTGAGCTATCAAGAGTTGAGGGGGACAAGCTGTGAAACAAGAGAAAAGCAGTGCGAGTTTGAGAGGAGCTTGAGAGACAGTGTAGGTGTGAAGAAGTCCTGCAACGGTGAGAGTTGGAAAGACTCAAAGTCACTGATAGAGAAAACGAAGAGGAAGCGAGGGTTTGTAATTGGATGGGTGTTGATGATCCCTGTGTTGGAAAAGGAGAGAGACGGATAGTTGCGTTTGAGAGAGAGTCTCCGAAGGTAAAGCGAGAAGTCTTGGAGGAGATAAGGCAAGAGATGAGAAAAGGGAAAGAAATGAAAGCATGCCACATGAACAAAGAGGAGAAAATGGTTGTGGAAGACCATCTGTTGGTGAATACATGTCTGTTGGAAATGGTTGTGGAAGACCATTTGTTGGTGAAAACGAGGAAAAATCTTTGAAATAAGTGTGAAGAGAGAAAATTGTTCATCAGGGAGTAATTTTGAAGAGATTCTAAAGCAGAGATGATTTTGAGATAGAGAAAGTTTTAGAGAGAGAAAATATGAAAGATTTCTTTTATATGTTTCTTATGTCGACTATTTCATTTTTGTAGGAGGAGAAATTTCAATTCCAGATGATCAGGGAGGACATTCAAGTCCGAGAGTTCCGGTTCCAGTGTTGAAAGTGTTCAAGTTTTAGTCAATCTGGTTCAAGGTATTCAAGGTTCGAGGCTCCATAAATCAAAGTTAAATCCAAAATTCCAAGACTAGGGCCGAGGTAGTTTTATGTGAAGAAATTCCAGAATGACTGAATCATCAACAAAGGAGTTCAATACATTTTCAGAAGATAAATTCTCAAGAAGGTACATAGAGGGAAGAAAACGATCAAAAGGAGAAGTAATCAAAGTTGGAACTGGGTTACAAAATGATGCAATCAGAAAATGTTACCTGACACCTAGCCTGCTGATAGGGTGTCCAGTCATCCTCACCGGCTAGTCAAAGATCCCCAGGTCAAAGCTCATTGCATTTAAGGAACAAAATCAAGCACATGCTATTCCCAACAAAGGCACATTAAATGCATAGTGGGCATTCATTTCACCCCACTCTTCTACTGAATGGACATGTGTAGTGGGCGTTTATTACCCACTAAGATGGAGATTCTCTTTTCGATTTAGTCCGTGTGGGCACAATCATTAATTATAGATTCTCTTTTCTTTGCCCTAACCCTAATTAGGGCTGAGGTGGCAAGATCTGGGCCATCGGTTATTGTTTTGATCTAGGCCACCTGTTGTATTTGAGGACCTATATAAAGGCCTCATTTCTCATTTGTAAGTAGTGGAATTCTGAGATTGTTGCTAAGAGCTATTGAGACAATAGAATTCTCGTTCAAGTTTGGTGATCATTTGATGTGTCTTGAGGCTTTCTTGTTCTCTTATTCCCTTATTTAGACTAGTTTGTAGATAAAGTGTTTTGATTTCAATGGAGAATGCAATGGTGTTTTGATGAATTCCATGGTTCATACTTTTGACGATTTCCTGATTGTAAGTCGTTGTGCAAAGTTAGCCTGAACCCACTCTTATGTATGCTTAAATTCTATCATTCAACGTGCATTGTTCATTTTGATGGTGTTCATTGTGATATGAAAATCATTTGCATAACCCCTTGAAGATTGCACTGGTTCCTGCATAGTTGTAGTTTAACTTGGCGAAGCAGAACTTGGTTATTTGGAATTCGTCTACCAAAGCAGTATTCGTTGTTGTCATTATCCTTAGGAGTAGAATAGAATTTCTGAACCTTTTCCCTTTGCTTTCCACATATTTCTGAAAATCCAAAAAGAGGTACTTCATTATAAAATCTTTTCGATAGCTCCCATCTAGTATGATCTGAAATCAATTTCAAGTTTGCAAACGTAAGGCGCCTCGTGATTAACAAATTACATTTACCATTGAGCTTATCCACGGTCAAGAACTAACACTAAAGGAACCTTGGAATTTATTGTGTGATCTTTCGCAATCTTAGCACGCTAACGATTTTGATCAAGGGAGGATAAGATATCTCGATATTTTGTTCTATTGTTTGGTGGGTCATAAAATGCACATCAACAGGTTGATCAACCACTGGTAGAGCCTGCTCATTTGGGGGATCATTGATAGAGCCCGCATTTCCATCAAGTTGATTGACGAGTGTTGGCTCAACAAAATTTGTGCAAGCATCTTCTTCAACTTTTTGGTTGCCTTGAAGATTTGGGTGATCTCCACTTGAAGGGATAATTGTTTATTCTTGCTTGTCCATATCCTCTTGTTGCTGAAGTGGAATTGCGAGCATGTCTTTATCCTCTAGGATTTAAGGTGTCGTGTAGCCCATTGTCAATCTCCCACTTCAGATTATTGTTGTAGACTCTATTGCCCTTGTAGGCGGCAATTATGCCAGGAATAGTTAAATAAGACTGTGTTAGTTAATGTAATAAAACATTGTTCCGAAGGGGTGTCAGTTGTGTCATCAATTGGTGACGGTTGGAGACTTAACCAACCATGTCACGTCTATTTGTAGGGAGTCCAAAACAAGTGAAGGGTGTGGTTGATGTTGGAACTATTATGCTATGGAATATATATCGTTCTGTCATGGTGCAATGTGATTCTATATTATTCATGCTATTGTTGTATTTCATTTATCTTTGGTATTATGCAATCCTGTTGAACCTGTATATGTTGTGCAATCCATCTCCAGTTAGGCATCAAACATTTTGGCATTGTTGCCTAAAGTTCGAACTTGGCGGTCGAGGGAAGTAGGATTGGCGGGATGGCAGCATAATGGGTCGTACGTTCGACCAACAAGTCTTGGTAACTAATAGTGACGTAGAAGACAATACCGAAGTAACTAGAGAAGACCAGTTAACACAGAACTTAGTTCATGTGTGAGACGTGTCGGTTGACGCGTATGTACAATGAGAGGCTTAGGAGAGAGCGGTCTCGGCTGGTATAGTACACGCCAAACTCACGGTGAGCGGTCCTGTGTACCGATCTTCTGGGTAGCCTTCCGAGATTGTTAACTCCGACAATTAATGCCCAACCTACCAAACAAGGACAAAAGGCAACGCATGAAGGCAAAGACAGAAGGAGAGAAGGAAACCGAAACTACCATACGAAGGTCTCAGTGTATCCAAGAGCAAGCTGAGAGACGCCAACGACTACAACAACTAGTGAAACGGTCTGTTGATCCCCCATCGTGGGAACGGGGCAGCGGAATACAACCTTCAAGACAAGAGTGGGAAGCGATCGCCGGAGAACTACCACTCCCGAGCAATTCCTAGGCGCACGAAGGCTTTGACACCGACAGTTGGGAAGGTGGTGACTCGGTACCAACTGAACCATTCGTACATTCCGAAGAGGACAATAACCAAGAGAGAAATCTCGAAGGGGAGGTAGCAGATTTATTTGAGAGTATCTTGTGAGGCATCGATAATCTCGTTATCTCGGAGGGATCAAGAATAGGGAGAACAGAACCAGAGACTCCGGGGAGAAGAGAGTATCGGTACCACTACGAAGGAGGCAACCAAGACGTGAACGACAGAGCTGGAGGGGTAGAAGACTTGCGCGCAGCCAAAGGTGCGGAAGACGCATAGGGATGCGGAGGAGGAACCAACCAACCGACATCTAATAACATGCACGGTGCCTACTGTACGTGCCAAATGGCAAACCCTCGGAGAAACAAAAACTGCCCAAGTTCAGTGGGGACGGATTGAAGGATCTGACCCGCCACTGTAAAACATGTGTAACGATATGGGAAGCAAATGGCCAAGATGACCATGACTACTAGTTGAAGGCTTTTCCTGCCACCCTACGAGGGATTGCAATTGATTGGTACATAGACCTGCCAACAGGGGGCAAGGCGACTTGGGATGACTTGAAAAAAATATTCTAGGAGTTCAGATTGCTCTGTGATGATGGTGAAGTAGTGGCAGAAATTTACAATACACGACAGGGAAAAAATGAAATGGTATGAGCTTACCATCGTAGGCTAAAGGAAGTCATTGGTAGACTCGAAAACCAACCAACGGATGGTCTGAAAAAATGATGGTTCATTGAGGGACTAACTCCATCCCTAAGGAGGAAGATGAAAGTGGTGCCACCATCCTCGTACATCGAAGCCTACAACCGTGCGATGGATATGGAAAGTGAAAACAAGACATCCAGAGGTAAGAAGAAGACGAGTGACGACAATAGCACGGATGGGGATAGTGAGGGAGAATCCAAAACTATACAGGCTCTACAAAAAGACGTGATGAGAATGATGAAGGAAATGAGGGCTGGAAAGGAGACAAAAGATGGCAAGGAATTTTGGTGCACTGGTTGCAAGTTGGAAGGCCATACCAGAACCAACTGTCCAAAGAAGGCATTTTGTGACATCTGTCAGGTACTAGGGCACTCCATCAAGGAGTGCCTGTACAATCTGAAGGCAAGGACTGCTCAAGTGCTCTTTACCCAAGGGGAACAAACAACTTCGCCTATCACACCTCCAAGAAACACAAATGCCTCGCCGGGAGGTTACCGTAGCAACCAACGAGGAAGTAATAACAATAGAAACAATAACACACCAAGACGCTGCATCCAGTACGAATCGAAGGGGCGACCCATGATACAATGCTGTAGATGCAACGAGTGGGGCCACTTTGCGTGGGACTATCAAAGCGGCAATGGTCAAGGTGGAGGAAGCATGCTATGCAAATGGTGTGGTCCTAGTAGCCACAAGGATGCTGATTGCCCTAAGGGGACGAGGGTAAATATGATAAACATCATAGGATCTGAGGAGGAGGTCCTGACAATCACAAGGTCCCAGACAAAAAAAGCCATGTATCCCGATCCACATATAGAGAAAGAAAGGTTGATGGAAGCCAGAATGGAAACAAAACTGGCAATGGAGGAAGAATGGAGGCAAATGCATGGTACTCCCATACGGTCAACATCAGAACCCAACATCATACAACAGATGTTACAGGCGAGGGTCCTAGTACGCGTGATAGACCTATTGGAGACGCTACCACAACTGAAGGTGGCAATCACTAACATAAGTGACACTAATGACAACCAAGATATTGGCAAACAGGGGGCGAATGAGACATGAAAAAAAGACGAGGACGTTGCTACCTCGAATGGTGTCACGAATCCTATGCTGTTAGCAGTGGGTGTTGGACGGACACCAGCAGTGGTCAAAATGGAAATCATGGGATGCACGCTGACCAACACTATTGTAGATGGAGGATATGGTGTAAATGTACTACCAGAAGAAACGTGGAAGGCTCTGGGTAAACCTACACTCTAGCCGCCAACCTTCCACTTGGTAGGTGCTGACCAACATGGTATAAAACCAATTGGGACACTCATGACGCAAAAGGTTGTTATTGGAACCCAATAGTTCTTTCTAGATTTTGTTGTCATCGCCCTCGAAAAGAAGGGGTATGACGCCCTCTTCGGGAGGGGCTGGCTCATCAAAGCGAAGGCCAACCACAATTGGAAGAACACCCTTTCCATCGAGAGTGATGGAAAGAAATATGTCATCAACCTACAGAATGAGGCGGTAAACCAGGAACTGGCATCGAACTCTGACTCCGAAGGGGGAGAGTTGGCCCAAGAAAGAGGGGTCGAACCGGATGATGAGGTAGTTCTAAGACTTGAGGATTGTTCGGAAGACGAAACAAGTTCACTAAATCGATTGTTCCAATGGCAGATGGAAGATTATGAAGTTTTCCATCCAGGCTGTAACATGTTAGAGCTTCTGGAGGAAACCATCGACTGGGGACCAAAGCATTTGGAAAAAAGCCTAACTTGTAGGAAACCTTTGACTCAGGACCAAAGTATTTGGAAGAAAAAATAGTTGGGAGCATATCGTACGCACATCGGGAAGGAAGGGGTCCATACAGACAAACACCAGCATACTGTGCGGACGAGAGAAGGCAGGTTGACATATCTCTGTACAAACAAAGGAAGAAGCAAAGACCGTTCGATCTTTACGGAGGCAGAAGGAGCCGTACAATGTACAGACCGAGCGAAGCGGGGAGAAAGGAAGGAAAAACGAGATGTCGAAGCAATTGAAGACATGAAAGAAAATTGAAGGGGAATTCCAGGCCGTACGGAGTGTACGGAAGCCACAAAGAACACAGTTTGCACGACACGTACGACGATAAGAAGACGACTTGGCCTTACGACAGAGAGAGAGGAGGGCGTCAGCCAACCCCGTAAACCATGTACGACGTGGAGTGGGGAGCGTACGCCCGGAGGACGAGATCCTTGTACGAGAGCAGGAGTTGTACGAAGCAGGAAAATTCAGCGCCGTATGGAACAACAAAATTTAGCGCCGTACGAAGGAGCCATATGGACAAAGTGGCAAAGAATTTCCACGTACGAAACATGAGTCGTACGGAGAAGGGGCGACAACGTTTGACACAGAGTGGAATCCGTACGGAGCAGAGAGGATTCAGACAGTATAGTCCGTACGGCTAACAGGCACCGACGCTTTCAAGTTGTCCGTATAGTTGGTAATAGCATAATAGGCACTCCAGTGGGCATCGTGGGCAGTGGAGTTGGCAATACCATGACAGTTCGCAGAGGAGAGATGGCGTAAATCAAGAAAATGGTGTGCGACATGGAGTTTTGGGTGGTTTTCAAGGCGCTGCCCCTCGACCCCGCTGGGGGTTCTGCCCTAAGACCCAGCGAGGGGCGCTGCCCCATGACCCCTGCAAGGGGCGCTGCCCGTTGACCCTGCTGGGGGCGTTGCCCCCAGACCCCCATTTGATTTTTGTACTACACTACAACTTTGAGTTTGTGCATTACAAGTCATTGTCTACATTCTTGTCATTAGTCTTCCTGGATATTACTTGATGTATACTTGTGGTCTAGAAGACAACTTTTTCTTTTGGAGGGGATGATGTAGGCGGCAATTATGCAAGGAATAGTTAAATAAGACTTTGTGTTAGTTAATGTAATAAAACATTGTTCCGAAGGGGTGTCAATTGTGTCGTCAGTTGGTGACGGTTGAAGACTTAACCAACCATGTCGCGTCTATTTGTAGGGAGTCCGTAACAAGTGAAGGGTGTGGTTGATGTTGGAACTATTATACTATGGAATATATATCATTCTATCACAGTGCAATGTGATTCTACGTTATTCATGCTATTGTTGTATTTCATTTATCTCTGGTATTATGCAATCCTGTTGAATCTGTATATGCTGTGCAATCCATCTCCAGTTAGGCATCTAACAACCCTCAAAGGATGGATACGTCATTCGCAGGTCTATGTAGTCCTTGAGAGATGTCTGTCTGCCATCCACCATCAATCCAATCCCACTTGAATTGCTTCAGGGACTTAGCCAAAGAGGGTTGTTGTTGGATCCTTGGAGGGAAAGTCAGTATCGTCGGTCTTGTATTGGTCTAATGTGTGCGTGACATGTTGCCCTTCGTTCCTCCATTTGCCAAGCACTCGAGAGTCTCGCCAATTTGTTGTCCTCTTGCTAGGGTCTGGTGGAGCTGCTGCTAACTTTGTTTTAGCTCCCTCAATAAGACTGTCATATCCACACATGCATCTTCCATTCCATCATTGGGTGCCATGATTGGATTTGAATTTCCAAGAGGCTAGCAAGATCACCAGCTCTGATACCACTATAATTTACCAAACGATGGAAGCCACTTGGCGAAAAGTAACCCAAGGGCAAATACTTGATGACAATGTACCCAAGGGTAAGTACCCGACAATGATGTATCAGACGACAATGTACCCGAGGGTAAGTACTTGACGACAATGTTCTTGAGGGAAAATACTCGACAACAATGTACCTGAGGGCAATGTACCCGACAACAATGTACCCAACGACAATGTACCCGAGGGCAAATACCCGACGACAATGTCATCAAGGAGGTGTACCCGACAAAAATGTGGGTGATGTGTTCGATAGCAACACAGGTGATGTGCCTGACGACAACGCCGATGATGTGCCCAACGGCAACGCGGAAGATGTGCCCGACGACAACGCGGGAGATGTGCCCGACAACAACGCGGGAGATGTGCTCGACGACACTCGGCACCCTTTGGCTCTCAACACCCGACGCCAATGTACCCGAGGGCAAATACCCGACGACAATGTAATCGACGGAAAATCAGGTGATGTACCGGACAAAAACCTGGGTGATGTGCTTGATAGCAATGTGGGTGATGTGTTCGACGACAATGTCGATGATGTGCCCGACGACAACGCGGAAGATGTGCCTAACGACAACGAGGGAGATGTGCCTGACGATAATGCAGGTGATGTTCCTGACGACAATGAGGGAGATGTGCCTGACGACAATGCGAGATATATGCCCGACGACAATGCAGGTGATGGGCTCGACGACACTCGGCACCCTTCGGCTCCCTTCGACACTCAACACCCTTTGGCTCCCTTTGACACCCTTTGGCACTTGATACTTGGCGACTAAATATTATACTCAATATATTTAGAAATATGAATGGCTATTACTATAATCCAAGGTAACACAATCGATCGTAGATCAGAACATATGCAACCACACAAATGAATTGCTATGAATTGGAGACTTATATTCTCAGATTTTATCTAGATACACAAATTTGTCTTCGCATGAAGACTTCACAAATTTGACAATGAAGTACACAGTGAAGTATCTAAAGTGGTATCTCCAATGACAGACTAGGGTGGCTGCTAACCACCGAAACTACAGTTATAGACTAGGGAGGGTCTTCCACCTCCAAAATTGCACACAAGACTCAATTCCAATTGGAATCGCAAATACACAAGAAAAGATAACTCCACGACTATTTCCTACAATGCCAACCATGGCCTTATAAAGAGCTTTAGGAAGTTTCCCGAAGGGTTACAAATAGGCCTACATACTTTATTTATTATTTTGTTATTTTTGCCCCCTTTTATTTTATAACAAAATTAATTAATTAAAGAAGCCCTTTAAAATATTATTTAAATTTTGGGACCACCTAATTAATAATTAATTAACTTAATTAAGTCACTTTATTAAAATTGGGGACATTACACTTAACCTGCATTTTGACAACATTGAAAATTGGTTTGCATGCTCTAGGATGTCCGCCTCTATATATATGCAGATTTTGACTTCAAAATGCAATGTCCCCATTTTTACGCAATCTTTTTCTTCAAGCGTTGGCCAGTTTTTCAGGGTTTTTTGTAGGTTTCTTGATGTGTTGGGGGGCTCCAATGTTCTTGGCGAGCTTAGTTCTCAGTTTTAGTGGGTTTTGACAATAGTTCTATTTTTGGCATATGCTATTTTTACAATGTTCCATGAAAACATGTCCCCCACAAAAACCACACATCCCTTGTATGGGAATGTTTCCAAGACTTTCGGACTTGGGGGAAATTCCCTCCATAGCACCACCACCTCTGTCACCATTGCTAGGACACCGCCAGGTTGCTTGCTATATGACACATACCATTACAAACTAATTGGAACCTTTAACTTTGTGAAAACTAGTTTGCCTTTTGTTGGGCACATGTAGAGATGTTATATTACAGATTTTGCCCCAAAGATTTCAATTCACTGCAATTTGTTTATCAACGCTACTCCCCCACCACCGCTTCGCCACCGTTCCACCGTCATCTGAACTATGTATTTTTAGTAAGTGGCATTTTGGGCACTTGGCCTTGATTTCAGTTCTAACTCCGCTTTCTGTGTGTTCTCCTTTTTAGTGCCGTGGCGAAGTTCCTAAGGTGACAGAAAATAGCACTTTATATTTCTCTTTCCAAGTGTTCGAAAAAGTAACTTTTATATTATGTGATTAGTATTTTTCGTTCTCCAAAAAGGGGATGCGTAGGCCTGGGAGTCATAAGTTTTGTTTTAAAAGACAAAAGGGGTCCTTTCTGAGGGAGTATTATATTCGAATATTCAAAATTTGCCCTAATTTTTCTAATCAAGTCTACATAGTTGGATTTTGGCTCTCATTCTTTCATTCTGAAATGGCAGTGCTATTGAAATGAATTTATATAGTTCTTCCTGTGATTGTTGATGACGAAAACCCTTTACAAATTGGTCTGGTTTTGGTGGTGCAAGATCTACTTTAGCTGGTTGTTGAGTTTCAGTGATATGCTGAGTTTTTGGTGATGTGGGTTTGATGGAAATGAAGATTTACGAGGTTTTTTGATTTGGGATTTTAGAGTTTTGGTGTGTTTAGTGGATTTTTAGAGTGCTGTTTGAGTTTTGCTAGTTTTGGTGATTTTCTTCACGTGTTTAGTGGATTTTTAGAGTGCCGTTTGAGTTTTGCTAGTTTTGGTGATTTTCTTCACGCTGGCCATACATTTTTAGAAGTACATGAAGCCTAGTTTTTGTTCATAATTCTCAGAGACATCATTATTTTCTTTTGGGCATTGTTTCTGATGTCTCCTACTAGCTGGGCAATGAAGATTTATATATTATTTGTGAGTTTGGGTTAGCAACTGAATTTTCTAGGAAAGTTTGCCCAAGCACCAGGCCATACAGTTGATGAAGTTGGATCATGGGAAATTTCAAAGTTTGCCTCTGCTTTAGAGGCTGCAAAACTGACTTCCTTGTGGTGTTTTGAGGCTATGAAGGCATTCTGAAATTTAACCAGCAGTTTGGAGGCTAAATGTGATTTTCATGAATTTATGGGAGAAATCACCCCTATGGTAAAGGCTGCCCTTGTCTCAAGTTCCATGTGAGTCATTGCTGTGGGGTTGCTTGGAGCTTGGAGGAGTTTTTGACTTTAATTGTGGACAATATAATGCTGATTGTTGTTGCAGAATTTTAATCTCTGCGTTTCAGACTTTGGAAGTGCCTATTTCAGTTGGGAAGACTAGATATTAAGTTCTAAGTGCTTGGAATCAAGCTTGGGGTAGCAGGTTGCTGTTGCAGATGGTTGGAAAATTGATTTTCAGTTTTTGATGGTGATCAGTTCGGAGCATTTGGTAGGCAATTTAGAGTGTTTTGAAAGGCCTATTATCTCTATCGCTGCACTTGGAGATGGTCACCTGACTCTGGAAATATCAACATCAGCATTGAACATGGTCTGATTTCCTTTGTAGCTGCTGGTTCAAATCTGAGTTGCATTGTTAGGCTTTATGATTGAGGTATTTTGATGTATTGAATGCTGGGTTAGATATATTATTTATAACAAATTAGTATGTTGTTTGAAATGGATAAACTTTATGGACTGTGTATCTTCATATCACATGATTATTGAAAGAAATTCAAATCAGTCCCTTTACCAGCAAGTGATATCTTATTTGCATGGTCAGGTTGTCCTTTCACATTGCAATACACCAAAAACAAAAATCAGGGGTATACATTACACAAAACTTGTCATTTCTTATTAGGGTGTGCATTCAGACATCAGGATGCGGCTTTTTCAACATGAACTTGGCTTTGCCTGGTGCGTGCTTAATTCTGGCGGTGTATGTTTTTGCTGATCTTCAAAAACCTTGGTTTCTGCCGCTTCAAGAAAGTGGCATACCCCTGCATGCTATCACTGCATCTGTTCAAAATCTGAGCCTTCCCTATGCAACGTATGACATCCATGTGTACAAGTCTTTACCTGCAATATGGTCCTTAAAATTTTTAACCATCTGCCGCAACCAAACATTTTGAAAGTGTACTTTCAGCATTGTGACTCATTTCAATCAATTCCTTTGTAAAGTTTACAATTAAATACTTTCTCTTGCAAACTCAGTTCTGTTTGCAAAATGTGTCAAGTACTCAAATCCTGCTCATCATTTTTATTGATACACTTTTTAACTGGAACACGTATCTCTATGCCTGGATGAGCTTCTCTGATGCTTCTCCAGCGATTGATCATTCTTCACCTTGCTTGGTTAATCTTAAAGCTTTATCCTGCAAACACATGCTCAAGAAACAATAAAAGCAATACAGGCAACCAAGGTAAGGTTTGAAATTGAACACAATACACAATTATCATACTGGTACAACATGCCACATGATCAGCAAAGAGGACCAGAGACATCGAGATCTAGTGCCAGACACAACTGTTGTTCATGTGTAGTGTGTCATAAAATCTATTCAAGCTTCTCAATTACATGCCAAGCATGGTCAAAGAGAATGTACACCTTTGTAAATCATAAAGCGTTGATATATTTGGTGCTAAGAACTTATCCATCCAAATGACAATATTTTTAGAACCACTAATATCTATTATTAAAACTTACTGCATGGTCATTTCTTTCCTCTAATTTTTCTTATTATAAAAGATGATATGATAGCAAAATTGGACAACTTTTGATTTAATGATTTGCTACAACATTCACTCCCTTTTTGCCAATTCATTATTGCAGATTCTCATAGATTGTAGCGGAGAAGGGGAGGAAAAAAATCCAGAGACAGCATTATCAAACAAAAAGACAGCCCTGCTACGAATTGTGGAGCAATTTTCTGTTCGGAAGACCATTGTCTTCTGCAACAAGGTTTCCGTTATATCTGTTGATCTTTAGCTTTTATCTGGAACAATTTTTTTTTAAATTTGCTTATTGTAAATTCTATGTGTGATCTGGCCACAGATTGAAACATGCAGGAAGGTTGAAAATATTCTAAAAAGAATTGATCGACAAGGCCAGAAAATCTGTATCCTTCCATTCCATGCTGCTGTATCACAAGAGTCCCGTGCATCAAATATGAAGCATTTTCTTGATCCCCAATCAGAACAATCTCTGTTTCTCATTTGCACTGACAGGCATGAGTTTTGTTTTCTTTTTGAGCTAAGCTTCTTGATTCAAAACAATTCAAAATCATTATGTTCTTCTTGTGTTGGATGTTATAAATGCAAATTTTATATCTAGATTTTTTTTTTGCTCTGTAGAGCTTCTAGAGGCCTTGACCTTATAAATGTGGACCATGTGCTGCTTTTTGATTTTCCACGCGATCCAAGTGAATATGTCCGGCGAGTTGGAAGGACAGCTCGTGGAGCAGGTGGCAGAGGGAAGGCTTTTGTCTTTGTTGTAGGAAAGCAAGTTTCACTTGCCCAAAGAATCATTTACAAAAATGAGAAAGGTCAACCTTTACATGATTTGCCACCGGCATTATAGTTGCAAGCAGTGAATACCAGATATAAGTTTATCTTGCTGAAGAAACAAAATGTTTTTCAAGCAATTTGCTGGAGTTTTTTTTTGTCAGCATTTCAAATTTGCAGCAAGCAAATCACAACGAAAGAGAAAACCTGGCTGTTCTATATTGGGAGCATGATTTGTAATTGCTTTTGTATTCCTTTGAAAAGCTCTTCATTGGCATAATTAAGAAATGGTGTCATATTACCCCAGTAGTCAACTGTTAATTTTAAAGGTGCACATTTGTCATTAAGTTGTGAGGCTTCCTACAGTGGAAGCAAATTTGGTTGTAAACATTTGGGCTTTTCGAAAAGAAGTGAAAGTTGCTTGAAAGTCTTATAAATGAGCTGGCAGCTAATTACACTTAGAGGAAATTGACAATTACAATGCATATTAAATTTTTAAAAAGTATGGAATTGACAGTACAATTACAATTGCTGTGGCATATTAAATTTAATACATTTGGAATGACAGCCGTTTCATCTCCTGAATGTGTACATAAAATAAAAACCTAAGTTGCCGGTTCGGGTTCGAGTTTGCCAAAATTTGAAAAGGGGTTTGGGTTCGGGTTCGTTAGTACAAAAATATGTAATTTTTCTTAAAATATATATATATATATATATATATATATATATATATATATATTGATATTTATGCAGCCTAGAAGCATGAGTTAAGATTAGAATGTCACATAGTATCATAAAAAGTAAACATTTAAACAATATATATTGATATTTATGCAGCCTAGAAGCATGAGTTAAGATTAGAATGTCACATAGTATCATAAAAAGTAAACATTTAAACAATAAAAACACTTGTAAATTTGTAATCATACCATCATGAATCATGAATCCATGATCATACCATCATATACTTCAAGTTCAAGTTCAACATCAAAGATTCAAAACATCTAAATTAAATAAGAACATCAGTTCAAGTATCATTGATTCAAGTTCAACTAATGGATTCAAAATTTATTGATATTCAATGTTCATTATTCTATTCAAATTCTTCAACATTTCTTCTTCTTCTTCTTCATTGGCATTAGTTGACTCACAAATAGAGCTAAGGCCAATGGGGTTAGCTGCACTAATAATAGTATTTGCTTCAAAATCTTCACATTCCTCAAGTGCAAGCTGAGATGTGGACACATCTAAGTCTGCAAGCTCTGCATTTATATCCCACCTCTTCATCTCCCCTTCATTGTATTCTTTAGTCTTGTGAGAGACAAGACGCAAGTTGTAATGCACAAATACCAAGTTCTCCGCTCTTTTAGATTGCTGTAAGGAAACTCAGGTGCGGAAACAACTTCCTACATTAATCTCTAAAGGAAAGTATTGTGCAAATTCTTTTAAATCCTTACAATTTTAGATTCGTTAACTACTTTAACAATGATATTGCAGCCATATACAATGCATACAGAAAATAGAGAATGACACAATGATTTACTATGGGGAAAACCTTCCGGTAAAAAACCCCAGCACTCCAAAACCTGCACAATGTATTATCTTCACCACAACGGTTACAACACACTTGCAATGCAAGTTCTTTCAGGAGACAATCGACACTCTAAGACAGATCCAGTAGCACCATATCATACCAACAATACACTCTTTTTCTATATATGTCTGCAACCCTAAAAAATGCTTATATCATGCGCTTTCTTTTTTAGGACAACTTTCAAAGATAGCTGTATTAGGGTTTTACCATTCTCCGAGAAAATAGGAACCCGAACCCCACGATTGTGGAAGAGTGTACAGTACTCAACTTTATCAGTTGCCACATGTCATTGCATGTCTTCACCCGTCATTGAATCTTTTAGAAATAGCTCTTACATGTCATAGGAATCCGTCATAACCGTTTCAGCCATGATCTCCTTACACACAATTCAAGATGCCGACACATCAAGTGGAGTGACACATCAACATGCCAACTAGACATGTACA
>MU223813.1:993384-1022347 GCA_018584345.1 Thuja plicata | reverse complement strand
TAAACTTCAAACTAGATACAAAAAATAAAGCAAAGTAAACTTCAAACTAAATAAAAAAAATAAAACTTACTTGTGATATAACTTTAATTGCAAGGGGCTGCAACATTTGGAATCTTTGGCCATGGAGCTACCACCAATTATGAGCATCCTTCCTAAACCGATGATGAAGAGCATCATTACTTAGACCTCTTCCATTCACAAACTCTATGAACTCATCCGTAATCATATTTTGAATATCATCACCAGGGAAGTCTTTGGAATGCTGCCTTGTACCCATCATACACTTCTAAATCTCTATAGGGTGGTAGCCTTCTTAGTTGATCAGTAAATTGTTTGCTATAGTATTTGGGCGCCAATGCATAGGAAAGCAAATGTAGAGGAGTGGTCATTTTGTTCCATCGTTCTTCAATTATTGCTTGCAATTGTTTGAAGAAGGTTTGTTGAGGATCTTGCTCTTTTTCATTTACAATTTGCTTGATCTTCTCAAGCATTGAGTCTATGCCATCATAGACCTCTCCAAGGCAAGACCTATCCATATTAGTGTACCTAAGCACACTCATAATGAGCTCAGTGAACTTCATGAGATATTCCACACCTTCCCACCATGAGTCATCCAATATCCTTAGCTTTATTTTGGTTGCTCTCTCACTATTGCTTTGCCTCCATATAGCCCAATTGTTGCTGATTACCATACTGCAAAGTGCCTTTTTGACTTGCACAAGTTGTCTCAAGACGATTAAATTCGATGCAAATTGAGTCTCAGCAACCTAGAACATAAATTAGAAGTAGAACAAAAATAATGCAACTATTAGATACATCATACACCATACATACTTTAGTCTTTAAATAACAAAGTTTAAAACAAAATATAAATACACATAACTTGATCAACATGTTAAAATTTAAATTACTAACTTGAGTAGCTCCAAACGCGAGAACATTCTGAATATTCCCTGAGTCATGTGGTGGTTTGTGATGAACATCTGGATGTCCTCAGCCTCTGCGTGCACCTCTTTGATCCACCCAATCTTGTTCTCAATATTTTTTAGCATAAGATTGATTGAATGGACTGCACAAGGTGTCCAAAAGATGTGTTGATATCTCTCTTCAACCAACAAACCAGCAGCTCTACAACTCTTTGTGTTGTCCGTTATGACTTGGACAACGTTTCTAGGACCCACTTGTTCAATTGCTTCGATGAGAATATTAACAATAAATTGCCCATGTTTTACTTCCCCCTCACAATCCACATATTTTAAAAACATCGCCCCTTTAGGGGACACTGCCAAGACATTGATCAAGGGACGATTTCTAGCATCTTTCCACGCATCTGGAACAATGGATACTCCAGACTCAATCCATGAATCCCTTATGGGCTTCAATTAATCATCAAGCACCTTGACCTCTTAATCCAACAAGGTGGTTCGTACTTTCTCATAACCAGGGCCCTTATACCCTCTTGGAGCTTCATTGACACTTTTCAACATCTACTTCCAATATGGAGAGCGAACAACACTAAAAGAGAACCCATTTGCATACAAGCATCTTGCCACATCCATGTCGGCAACTTCTCGACTCTGATTTTGAAATGCAGTTTCTAGTGGTCCCTTTCTTTTAAGTGTGTTTGTAGGGGGTGCTTCACTTTTAGTGCCAGCTGAGGTAGGAAAAAAGGGGTGATCTTCTATCACAACATCTACAGAGTGGGGCTGCATTCCCTTTGCTTTTTTTTTTAATACTTTTACTACTATTGGCTACAACTTATCTATGTTCTTCTCTCTCTTCTATTGCTTCATGCTCTGTAATATATTGTAATACTGTTGCATTTGGTATAGGTGCTTTTTTTTCCAAGGCATTTCTTGACTCCTCTTCTAGGTAATCCACACAAATGACCTACCACACGATAATATGAACTTTTCCTTACTGCATCACATCCCCGATATTTCCAACGGAATCCACCACCTCCGGGAAGGGCACTTAGAATATCAACATACTTCCACAAAGGAGAATCAGAAGGGGGTTCTACTATTGGGTCAATATTGCGGTTGCCTACTGAGGAAGAGGTAGATGCCATTGTAGTTCCTTTTCCTATGGCAAGAAATTAATATACATATTCAATATAATAATAAAACAAGAGAATTGAAAATTCTGGAAAATAATGGACAAATGAAAGAGAAATGAAAATAAAATAAAATGCTTAAACAAAAATAAAAAATTGAAGCAAATGGAACAAGAACTTATCTCTTCCACTCATTGTAAGCTTGCAAAGGTGTAGAAATGAGACACAATCAATTGAAGAAGGTCCACAAATCAAGCTTTCAACTCCTCCTTGCACAACCAAGCTCTTGCTCAAACACCTATCTCCTCTTGGTCAAGACCAAATAAGTTGTTTGCACACCACAAATGAGAATTAGAAGCAACACAAATGTCTTTAAACTCACCTTTTTAGGGTTTTAGACGCCAAGTTTTAATTAAATACGCCATAAAAAAAATGTTTTAAGTCAAACCGCGGGCCAAATTCGCACCAAATTTATTTTTTTGGTGAAATTTGCCTGGGTTCGAACCATCTCAACCTGGGTTCAAATTTGGTCTTCAAAAATTGGACCCTGCCCGAAATTTTTCAAACCGTAGTCGAACCGGACTTAGACCTTGAACCGGTTTGAATTTATTTGGGTCCGGAGGGGTCAGGGGCCGAACCCGGTAACTCCTTCGTATACTCTGGCAGTTGCAAAAAAAAATGGAAGATGAAACGACTATAGGTCTTTTGTAATTGGTAGAGGCGTGTAACATTTATATCTCCATAGATGAACTCACCCTTGAGTTGGAGGCCAATGAAATCAAAATCATGGGGGTTCTGCGCATGCCCTCTGATGTTGCTCAAAATTCTTTACCTTTGCGCTATTATAAATGTTTTATAAATGCGATAGTATATTTTATAAATGTTTGGAATTACCGATTTATGCATTGCCTATTATTTTTTTAATGTTTAAAATTATTGGTATATGGATTGATAATCTCAGAAACAGTTTTCATCATAACAAAAGTGAGAGATACAGAGGAAAGAAGTGAGAGAAATACACAGGTTTGCAAAGATAGAAGCGAGAGAAATATGCAGGTTTGGAAAGATATTGCTAGACTTCGAGTTTCTCATGACTAAGAAGAGAAATACTTCTATCATGGGAGATAATACTTTGGCTACTGCATTTTGCGTTTGCCAATTTCATTCCCTTTCTGGATAGGCTCAATTTGATTTGTAATTAAATCTTCCTTTTTGTTGATGATTGGGGACATGACCAGGTCCTATTTTTTATTACAATTTATTTTGTTTATAAGAAAAGAATCATAAAAGGTCTCTGAAAGACCATATTTGGGCATTTGGGAATGCCTATGCGCCTCATAAGCTCCAGCACTGCAGTAATGACACTACTACTTGCCTTCTGATGATTCTTCCAGTGTTGGAGCTCATAGTTGTAATGAGCCTGACTTGGCTCTACTAAAAAATCAAATGGACTTTGCACAAAACTAACAATTTTGCAAGAGAACTTGAATTTCAAATTATCAATTTCAATTTGACTTTCAGTCCACATACATAGTAATTTCAGAATATTTATTTGATAAATTTCTAAACAATACAATTGATTCCATCCACTCCAATTGCAAGATTTATTCAATACTGAAATTACATTCATGAAACCATCACCAAAATTAAAATGAAAGAACCTGGTAATTGCAAACAGTTCACAACATCCATGTCCTTTCTCTAAAATGCTGGTTGCAGCCACACGATCCCTCCAAAATAGTAAACGCAGCCTGCACCCATCCTTTGTTGTGGCGCCCGGGTCACAAAGAGATGACCCACGTTCAACCAGAATAAAGAACGCTCCAATGCCACTCTTTATCAAAAATGACCAGCTGCTGATCAATTTGCAGTCAATTCGACCCCAGAATTTCCAACACAGCTCCAACAAATGCAAACGCTACCCTTCTGCAATAAATTTGATCCACTCTAGAGTATTTATGCACATCATTTTTCCTTGTCTCAACTTAATGCAAATTAATGAATGACCTCTTCCACAGGTCCCAGTTCAATCAATGAACAAATCAGAACACATTACACCTCCAGTGTGTAAATGAATTTCTCTAGCCAAAACCCCAGATTTCAATCCAAATCAGAACTAAATAAATCTGCATCCTCAGTGTGCATCAACCAAAAATTCAGACAAACCCTCTTAGCCACAGACTTCACCGTAGAGAGGTGATGCAATTACAATTTGATATACTTCAGCGACAAATTGCAAAACTAATTCAGTATCAAACCCTTATACCTCAACAAGGGATTTGATTCAACAAATCCAAACTTCTCCTTAGAGAAACAAACCACAATAAAAAATAATTCATTTGATGCCCAAGTCCAACACTGAGCCCATATCTATAATGCTTTTGTAGCCACAGTTTCCCAAAAGATGTATCAGTTAACCACTCTCTAATAACAACTTCTAACTTATTATAATAATAAAGTATTATTATAATAATGTGGCTTTATTATTAATTAATAAATATGAACTTATGCGATAAATCCCGCATCCACTGCTGATCATGCCAAATAGACAGCCATCCATTGCACTGCCAAAAATAGACCTACTATAAATAGTAAATCCCCATCCACAGAATTGCATACTCTGAACACCTGTTAGAAGCACTGAACATTGCTGATACTACCCTGTTAGAGATAAACACTGACCAACTAACTTACTAAAAATAGTAAGTCTAGACTTACTAAAAATAGTAAGTCTAGACTTACTAAAAATAGTGAGAATGCCAACTGGGACCCTCAAAACCAGGCGTCAATGCACGAGGGTCGCGATAATGAGATGACAAAGCCACAACCAATACCTGCTAAAATTGGGGACATCACAGTCCTCCCTCCCCAGAATTGCTTGTCCTCAAGCAATCAAGTATGTCACTGAAACCTCCACCTGGATCCCATAAGAAGCACGTGACATCCCTGCCATTCCAGAACCAACTATAAACCCATGACATCAACACCACCAGTAACATAACTTGTATCATAACTTTAAGGGCCTGCGCTGATGAAGTGGATATATGGACATCACCAGAAGATGACTCAACATGAGAACTCATAATATTGAACTTCACTGACTCTCCCCAGTCATCCTGCAACCAATCCATCTTAGGTACAGACCGGCTTTGCACTTGATGTAAATCCTGAACATGTGAGTCAAATATGAGGTTATAAACACTCATCACAGTATAGGCTTGATCCCTAGTAGGATCATCTTTGTCCTCATCCTCATGCTGCTGCGATGACTCCTCCATCTCATCCGTGTAAACCCACATGCCACGGTTTACTGCCCCTTTTGGCCTCAAAGAACAAGCATGACCTTTAGAGAAAGGCCCCTTGCACCAAAAGCAAAGTTGTCTCCTCCTTAGGTCCTCTGGAAGTATCATCAAATCTCCCCGTTGACTTGCCCTTGCCCTCAACAATTGGTGGAGACTCCTCATCAACATTTGGAGGACCAGATGACTTTGGGGCACCCTTGCTCCGAGATTATGACTCAAGATCTCAGGCCTTCTTCATCGCCTCCTGTAAAGTGGGTGGGTCTAAAGACTTAACCCATCCCCGGAGTGGCTCTGCTAACCCCTCCAAAAATAACATCACTCTCCTCCGCTTAGAAATGTCACACACCATAACTGACAGACATTGAAACTCACTGATGAAAGCCTCTAAGCTAGCCGTCTGTCGTAACTGAGCCAACTCTCTGAAGTAGACCTCTAGGTCCCTCCTGTCAAAATGCTCAATCGACCGGTGCACAAACTCCTGATAAACAGTAAACTGGTCATGGTGCAAAGATCTCAGCCCATGGTACCACCAATCATGCACAGTCCCATCTAAATGCAAAACTGCAAATCTAATGGCGTCCTCCTCAGTCATAGGACGCAATGTGAGGTAGGTGTCGAGCTTATGGATCCAAGCTCTAGTAGTGACCCTACTACTTCCATCAAAATGTGCTAGCATCATCTTGCTAGCCACCTGTCTCAAATCATTCTGCCCTATCCTTTGCCTATCCTACACCAATCTTCCCCTCGAGTGGTCTCATTTCTGTGTCAAGTATCTGTCAAAGTTCAAATTCTGCTTCAAGGCCTGAGGAAGGGCATCCCACTCAACATAGTGAATGACTATATCATCGAAAAAGGGGACATCCTCAACATCAGTGCTGACTGCATCGGCCTCCGGTCTCACAAATCTGGGCCCCTAGGGTTTGAACTGATCTACTCTGTCACCTACCCTATCTGCTCTATCATCTCTCCGGGCTCTATGCTCATAATCTCAGTGCCTGTCATCAATTCATGATCTATGTGATGTGACAGAAGCATCACGCGATCTCTCCCTACTTTGGTCCCTTGGTAATACCATCCCTCTCAAGGTGCCAGAAAGCTCATGTAATACATCAACTACATGATGTTGCCCTGTTGCTAGGTTCCTGAAGGTCTCCCTAGCCTCTCTGTCCATATCTGCTTTAGTAGCAGCTGTGGGTCATGCAGTACCTGCTGAACCACCTAAACCACTTGGATTATTAGCATCACCACCAAGCACTGTGCCAAATTGAATATCTGCATCCTCTTCATTTAGTGTGGGTGAATGACCTCTCCGGTGGTAATGCCTACCAGGCATAAATTTCCTATTATCTACCATAATTGAATTCCCAAATAATAATAATAAAAAATGAACTTGGTTTCCCTGTAGGTTGGTAGGAAACCGCTCTAATACCACTGTAATGAGCCTGACTTGGCTCTGCTAAAAAAATAAAATGGACTTTGCACAAAACTAACAATTTTGCAGGAGAACTTGAATTTTAAATGATCAATTTCAATTTGACTATTAGTCCACATACATAGTAATTTCAGAATATTTATTTGATAAATTTATAAACAATACAATTGATTCCATCCACTCCAATTGCAAGATTTATTCAATACTGAAATTAGATTCATGAAACCATCACAAAAATTAAAATGAAAGAACCTGGTAATTGCAAAAAGTTCACAACATCCACGTCCTTTCTCTAAAACACTGGTTGCAGCCACACGATCCCTCCAGAATAGTAAACACAACCTACACCCATCCTTTGTTGTGGCACCCAGGTCACAAAGAGAAGACCCACATTCAACAGAGTGAAGAACGCTCTCCAGTGCCACTCTTTATCAAAAATGACTAGCTGCTGATCAATTTGCAGTCAATTCGACCCCAGAATTTCCAACACAGCTCCAACAAATGCAAACACTACCCTTCTGCAATAAATTTGATCCACTCCAGAGTATTTCTGCAGATCATTTTTCCTTGTCTTAGCTCAATGTAAATTAATGAATGACCTCTTCCACAGGTTCCAGTTCAATCAACAAATAAATCAAAACATATTACACCTCCAGTGTGTAAATGAATTTCTCCAGCCAAAACCCCAAATCTCAATCCAAATCAGAACTAAATAAATCTGCACCCTCAGTGTGCATCAACCAAAAATTTAGACAAACCCTCTTAGCTACAGACTTCACCATAGAGAGTTGATGCAATTACAATTTGTTATACTTCAACAAAAAAATTGCAAAACTAATTCAGGATCAAACCCTTATACCTCAGCAAGGGATTTGATTCTACAAATCCGAACTTCTCCTCAGAGAAAAAAACCATAATAAAAAATAATTCATTCGATGCCCAAGTCCAAGACTGAGCCCATATTTATAATGCTTTTGTAGCCATAGTTTCCCAAAAGATGTATCAATTAACCACTCTCTTAAATAAATTCTAACTTATTATAATAATAAAGTATTATTATAATAATGTGGCTTTATTATTAATTAATATTTTATAAATATTAATTAATAACTATAAATTAATAAATATGAACTTATGTGATAAATCCCGCATCCAGTGTTGATCATGATAAATTGACATAGCCATCCACTGCATTGCCAAAAATAGACTTACTATAAATAGTAAATCCCCAGCCAAAAAATTGCATACTTTGAACACTGTTAGAAGCACTGACCATTGCTGATACTGCCCTGTCAGAGATAAACACTGACCAACTGACTTACTAAAAATAGTAAGTCCTGACTTACTAAAAATAGCGAGTCTGCCAATTGGGACCCTCAAAACCAGGCGTCAACTCACGAGGGTCGCGATAATGAGCTGACAAAGCCACAACCAATACCTGCTAAAATTGGGGACATCACAATAGCCCTAATTTTTTTTGTTCATAATTCTTTTGCAATATCCGATCAGAATTTTACTGTAAATTTCAGGGTTTCAGAGCAATGTAAAGAAGTTTTAAAGGCTTTGATTTTTTTTTTTTTTTTAATAGAGAGGCCCTACCTCTCCCTTTTTGGGTAGTGGTTTTTTTGTTTGTTGCTAATGTTTGGAAGGGCTTCAAATCTGCTCCTTTTCTAGGATAAAATTATGGAAGTAATTATTGTTAATGTTATAGCGCCGGTCAGATTAGAGATCAAATTGTTTTATGAGAATCAAATAGAACATTAATTGTGATTAATATATATATATGTGTGTGTGTACATATGTAAATGTGATTATATTAAACTTATCTCAAGTATTGAATATAATTGATTTAATATAATAACCGATGCCCATGATAATATCAAAGAACATTCATAGTGCTGACAACACTGTTATATTGAGAATGATAGATATGTGTATCGTGACATAGTCACTGTGTGGCCCGATACATATTATGCATCGACACACATAGTTATTGTGTGCTGCCATACATAATATGTATCAAAAGTGTTTAAAGCCTCATATGTATTACATAACACGATGCACGATCATTATATAGTGCACGATCATTACTTGGTTTGTGTTAATATGAATAATAATCATTGTATTATGAAACAATATTAGTGTGAAATGGTAAGGCATGTCTCTACATGAGACATGCCTTCTCACACATATTTTATGAGAGACCTGGATTTGAAACACACATAAATACAACAATGTTAGTACAAGTACAGTACCTCTCAATATATCTATTGAATTTAAAAGAACTATAGTAGTCTACAAAGAGTCAATATATAAATATGAGAAATAAAAATTAATATTACTTCTGATCCATATTTCTTAACATGGTATCAGAGCATTGGTGAAGTAATACCAAGAGCAAATATAATTATATTTTTTTTATAAAAATTCAAGAATATTCATAAGTAGAGATTTAAACAATCATGGTGAGTGGGATCAGACTAGAAGGTAGACTTGATGGAGCAAACAATTTCATCTCATAGAATCTTAGGTTAATGATGGATTTAAGAGATCTAGGGTTAAAATCTTTTGTTGAGAAAGTTGTACCTATGCCGAATGATGAAGATGGAAAAGCTCAATGGAAAAGAAATAACAATAAAGCCATGAAAATAATCGTTGATGCTGTAAAAGATCATATAGTTCCTGTTATATTAAAACTAGACATTGCACATCCTATGTTTGTCTTCCTAGAAAACATGTATGAAATAAACAATACCAGTCGAGCTCTCACACTCAAGCAACAATTGGAGATGAAATTAAGTATGCTGGCCCTCAATGGACTCCCCTTATCTTGGGAATCATTCATACCAGAGATAAGTGCTCGAAACAAATTTCCTAAGTTTGATCAACTCAAGACCGATTGCATTCAAGAAGAAACCATGCTAATCACTAGAGGAATCTGGATAAATAACTCTAGTGAAGAAATGCAAGTACTGAACGTCAATTCACACAAGAAAGGGAAGGAAGGAAATTTCAAGAAGAAGAGAGGGAAGGACAACAATAAAAAATCATTCAAAAGGAAGAGAGGCATGTCCAAAGTACAATGTTATAAATGTGACAAATATGGACATATCATTGCTAAATGCCCAGAAAGACTCAAAAGCCAAGTTCCAAATTATCAAGCTTCACTAGCCGAAGTTAAAGATAGAAAGATTAGTCTTCTATTCAGCCTTATCCAATGAATTAATGTCAAATAGAAGTACTTGGATCATCGACAGCGGAACATCCCAACATATAATGGATTTAGAGAACAACTAGATAGTCTTGAAGAAAAATCCAGTGAAGAAGTCACAATCGGAGATAACTCCACCTACCCTGTGAAAGGAATTGGGACCTGCACAATTCAACTACAATCTAGAGTCTCTCTACAACTAATTGGAGTACTATATGTACCTGTCATCAAAATAAATCTGGTATTTATCTCATCTCTTGAAGATAAAGGTTATATAATCACATTTCTAGATGGGAAAGTTCTTATTTGGCCTAAGAACTCTAATATAAAAAATGCATATACTATAGGAATTCATGATGGATGTTCATATAAACTTTGTAATGTTCACACTCAAGACCTAAATCATGATGTGTCCACCTCAAATGAAATATGGCATAGAAGGTTAATAAACCTTCACTATCGTGCCCTACCTTCCATAGAAAAACTTGTTACAGGGTTACCTAAGTTGAGACCATAACATGATGGAATCTGTAAAGGTTGTGGATTAGGTAAGAATTCCAAAGGGACTTTTCATTGTAGTGAACACAAATCCAAAAATGTAGTAGAGCTCATTCACACCGATTTAAGTGGACCAATGACAGTACCCTCAATAGGGGGATTTTTGTATTATGTCATTTTTGTTGATGATTACTCTAGGAAAGCTTGGATTTACTTTCTTAAACTCAAAGAATCAAATGAGGTACTATCAAAATTCAAAGAATTTAAAGCATTAGTTGAAAACATGATTGGGAATAAAATTAAAACCCCGAGATCTGATAATGGGGGAGAATATATCTCTGATAACTTTAAAGAATTTTGCAAAACCACTGGGATTAAGAGGGAGTTCAGTGTGCCATATAATCCTCAACAAAATGGGGTAGCAGATAGGAAAAATAGGACCATAGTAGAAGCTTCCAAAGCCATGATGCATGATCAAAATATTCATACTTCATTTTGGGCTGAAGCCTCCAATACCTCCATTTACATTAAGAATAGATGTCCTCATTCCACTCTTGATAATATAACTCCTGAAGAAGATTTTACAGGAATCAAGCCCGATCTGAGACATTTGAGAATATTTGGTTTCCCAGTTTACATTCATATTCCCAAAGAGAAAAGGTCCAAACTAGAACCATCAGGAAAGAAAGGAATTTTTGTTGGTTATAGTGAAACTCTAAAGCCTACAAAATATACATTCTAGGACATAATACAATTGAGCTAAGTAGAGATGTGACCTTTGTAGAAGACACTGCATTCAAAATATCTAAAGATATTGATGAGACTGATGATGAATCCTGTCAAGATTTAATTGAGCATCTTGACACTGATATTAAAAGGGAGATACTTGTAGATAATAATGAACTTGAGAATTTTTCTCATGAACTTTTTGATCCTACTACCAATAGAAAGAGGCCACTATGGGAAAGGAAAGTGATTGAGGAAGTGGAGAACTATGCTGCACCCAAAGACACACTAAGAGAAAGCAAGAGACCAAGAGGCTATTCAAACTGTATGGCTCTTATGAGTGATCTTATTAAGTCTGAACCTCCTAATGTAGAAGAAGCTCTAAAACATCAAGTTTGGAAAGATGCCATGATTGAGGAGTACCAATCCATACTTAAGAATGATGTTTGGGATATTGTTCCTAGACCTAAAGAAAAATTAGTTGTGTCATCCAGATGGTTATTCAAAATCAAACATGCTGTGCATGAAAGTATTGAAAAACACAAGGCTATATTTGTTGCAAGAGGCTTCTCTCAAAAGGCCGGAATTGATTATGATGAAACCTTTTCTCTAGTTGCTCGCTATACTTCACTAAGGACCATACTTGCCATTGCTGCTTCAAAAGGATGGAAAGTACACCAAATGGATGTGAAAACTCCATTTTCTGAATGATACAATAGAAGTAGACTTGGAACAACCTGAAGGTTTCATCATTCATGATAGTGCTTCTCATGTTTTTAGATTAAACAAAGTTCTCAATGGGCTCAAACAAGCTCCTAGAGCTTGGTATGAAAGAATATATAGTTACCTCCTCAAGTTATGTTTCTCTAAAAATGAAGCAAATCCTAACCTCCACTTCAAGGTAACTAATGGTGATATGTTAATTCTCATACTTTATGTTGATGACTTATCAATCACAAGTGAAGATAATCCCATAATAAAATGAAAGCACGGTCTGGCCTCTGAATTTGATATGAAGGACTTAGGTCTCCTGCATTACTTCCTGTGTCTAGAAGTATGGAATGAAGACAAACACATTGTTTTGAATCAGGATAAATACACTATTGATATTTTAAACAAATTTGAGATGATGGAAAATAAACCTATGTTTACACCTATGGAGACAAATCTGTATAAGCTAAAAAAATGAAGCTTCTGAGTTAGAATTTTCCAATCCTACTCTCTATCGACAGATAATTGGATCCTTGATGTATTGGGTAAATACCATGCCAGACATTTTCTATGCTAAAAATTCTCTTATTAAGTTCATGTGTGAACCCAGGAAGATACATTTTGTAGCAGAAAAACAAATCATGAGATACCTCTATGGAACCATTGGTCTAGGCCTAAAATATGATAAAGTGAAGATAAGTCTACATGGATTTTATGATTCTAATTGGGATGATAGATTTATGGATCAAAAAAGTACTACATGATGTTGTTTCAGCTTAGGATCTGCCATGATATCCTAGTTCACCAGAAAACAATCTTCAGTTGCACATAGCTCTACAGAAGCAGAGTATATTGCAACATCAATGGGAGCCTAATAAGCAGTTTGGTTGAGAAAATTGTTGGTAGGGTTGTTTGGACAACCTAGATGAACCCCACTGTTATACACTTTGACAATCAAAGTTGTATTAAGCTCTCCATGAATCCAATCTTTCACAAGATATCTAAGCACATTGAGATTCCTTATCACTACATAAGGGATATGATGGAAAGAAATGTTATACAACCGAGTTACATTAGCACAAATGAGCAAATGACAAACATCTTGAACAAGCCTCTCTCTAGAGTAAAGGTGGATCACTTCAGAGAAAAAATTGGTATGGTATAAGTGTAATTATATTTTGAGATTGAGTCTCAATATTAGTTGTTATATTTAAAAGATCTGTGTATATATTCTTTTATCATGTGAGTTATTACATGATAATGCAGAGACATCTTGAAAGGTGACAATCTTTCATTTTGTCTGCTTTGGTTACTATTGCAAGAGGACGATCTTACTAATGGTTTGACCTGCTATCATGATGAATGTAGCATATCCTTGGAGGTCATGATAGTGCATATCTCTGAGGGTAACTAAGTTATTAGTTATTGATATATGACATGGTGGATACTATAGGACTCAGTATTAGTAAAGACACCATGTGCAGATATTTTCTTTGGTAGGCATCACGAGACTTGATGTTAGTGCACATACCAAGGAAGATATGAGTATGATGAATATCTCTTGATATTCTGAGAGGTCATACTCATGATGATATCATCAGATACCATCTATACGATGGATATATTTTTCTATCCTTCATGTTATCATACTAAGATCATAATTCAAGAGTATAGTGTGTTAAATATACTCTAATCCTCCCTAGCTAAGAGGGAGTGTTAATGTTATGTCATCAGTTAGATTAGAGATCGATTTGTTTTATGAGAATCAAATAAAACATTAAATGTGATTAATAATTATTCATATATATATATATTTGGGTTTTAGGTAGGTCAAAATCAGGTTTCACCAATTCTTCTACCAAGAATTCATACCTAGCATTCTGATTAGGCATTTGAAGTAAGGAGGCCAAAGTAGCCATAGCATCTGTTGCTCTATTTTTGTCCCATGAGATTTGTTAAAATATAATCAAGAAAAAATATTTCTTCCAGTCATCTATCATCCTTTTTTACGACATCAACTTGTCATCCTTAGTTTTATACTCATCATTAATTTGGTTGATGACCAATTGTAAATCCCCATATACTTGTAGCTCGGTCACATTCCATTCTAAAGCCATTCTAATGCCTATGACTAAAGCTTCTTATTCTGCAATATTATTGGTTCATGGGAATTTTTTTTTTAGGAATTAGGAACGATGTATCCTTGTGGTGTAATCAATAAAATATCGGCTCTTGATCCATGCTGAGTATAGGGTCCATCAAAATATAACTTCCATGCTTTTGCTTCCACATTTACTATCTCTGCATCTGGAAATTCTACCTGAATATGATGAGTAGAAACTAAAGGATTTCCGCCAATTGATCTACTATGACTTGTCCCTTGATAGATTTACAATCCACATAATCAATGTCAAATTCACTTAATACCATCACCCATTTAGAAATCCTTCCTTTAAGGGTTGTTTTACTAAGAAAATACTTTAGTGGATCAATCTTGGCAATCAACTTAACCTTGTGCATCAACATGTAATGCCATAGTTTTTGGGAAGCAAAAAATACAGCTAGACAAGCCTGCTCCATGAAGCTATAGTTCAACTCATATTTGATCAAGGTTATTCTTAAATAATAGATTTCTCTTTCTTTTCCCTCATCATCCTCTTGTGCCAATAAAACCCCTAAAGAGCATTGCATTGCTGAAATGTATAATAGTAAAGGTTTTCGTTTGATGGGAGACATCAAAATGGGTGGATTTACCAAGTATGTCTTAAATAGGGTAAAATCTTGTTCACATTCATCATCCCATTTGAAAATAGTATCCTTGTGTAGCAATCTGGTAAAAGAGTGGCACTTTTCTGCCAATTGAGAGGTGAACATTCTAATAGATTGGAGTCTTCCTTTTAGTGACCTCATTTGACTAATTTTTTTGGGTGTTTCCATTTCCATAATTGCTTGTACTTTTTTTGGATCCACTTCTATCCCTTTTGCTGAAACTATGAAGCCCAATAGCTTTCCGCATTGTACACCAAATGCACATTTTTTTGGATTTAACCTTACTTTAAATTGCTCCAATCTTGTAAAGATTTTTTCAAGTATAGATAGATGGTCTTTTATTTCATGTGACTTTGCTAAGATATCATCCACATAATTTTCCAGAAAGGTATGCATCATGTCATGAAAAATGGTTGTCATTTCCCTTTGATAGGTAGCTCTAACATTTTTAAGGCCAAAGGGCATAAAATTACAACAAAAAGTACCCCAATGGCAAGTGGAAGTGGTCTTTTATTGATCCTTAGGTGCAATTCTGATCTAATTGTAGCCACTAAATCCATCCATTAATGAAAACATGGAATGTTCCGCTGTCAAATCCACTATAGCATCAATGATAGATAATGGAAAATCATCCTTAGGGAAAACAAGGTTAAGATTGTTAATCTCTAAGTTTGGTTGATGATTAGTGACCCACACTTAGTCATTTCATTAGGTAGTTTTAGTTGGCTATCACTGTGGCCGAGCTAAAACTATTCAAGGCCGAGCAATTTTTTAGTATGCCTAGTCACATTGCCGAACCGAGTAACATTGCCGAGTTGAGTAGACAGGGATGTTAAGTGCCGAGCGACAGACAGTCAAGTGCCAAGCAGAACAGTTTTTGTATACTTGTCAGGAATGATACAAACTTCAAGGATAAGTGATCTGACCAACTTGTATAAGCTTTTTGGGCCAACTAATGTATGCATTTAATATTTTTATACGAAGTTAATTATGCATTTAATTGTTTTATCCTATGCATGATTCATTGTAAGCATTTATTGTAATACCATCATGGTATGAGTATTGGATCTTGATCGTTGATCTAGATCTCACTGGAAGATCTGTATAGATATATTAGATTGCTTCAAAACCCTATTTTTTCATGTATGTGCAAGAGGCAGAAGAGTAATTGTTGAAGTGACTGCATTTTGAAGTGAAATGCACAGAGGGTTATTTTGTTCAGAAGTAGAGATCAAGTAGAGCATAACACAGTGAACAATAGAGAAAAGGTATATCAGATTATAAGATCAAAAGAGATACTGAAAAGAGGAAATCTGTCATCAACATAAGAGTGCATATCGAAGGATCAATACTTGAGACTTTTTAATCATTGTATCAGGTGAAAATCTCTTAACAAAGTGGTTTTAGCAGGCCTTTATTTATCTCTTAACATAGTGCTTACTTCATTGTAAGTTTAAATCCTTTAAAAAGGTAGATTGTAATGATCTGAAGCTTTTAATAGAGCAGACCTTTAACAGGGTAGATTACATTTTGTAATCAAACATTGTAACCTTAACAGGTACACTTTATTACTTCAGTAGTGGAGACTTTTGTGGGTGTCATCCCCACCCCAATTTTACCTATTTGGGTTTCTGGGTTACCAAATTATAGTGTAATGTGTTATTTATTTCATGGTGTGGATGCTATCTGAGATTACATTAGATTCATTTATGTATGAATGTGGATCAGCTTGTTTTAAGTGTTTAATTTTGAAGATCTGATTCATCCCCCCTCTCAGTATCTTGCTTTTCCATTATTGTATTTCCAACAATTGGTATTAGAGTTGAGTTCTCTAAAAGGTTATAATCAACTTGAGAATACAGATCTTGAAATGGAGATCTACAAGATGGGTAAAGTCATTGAGAATCAAAAGATTGATATTCAGCTAGCACTCCAACAGCTTGAGTCTGCAAGACAAGAATTAAAGAAGTCCTTGGCTACAAGGAAAGATCTAGCCAAGAAGATGAATGACACTCATTATCAGGAAGAGGACACTATAAATCTATTTTAGAATGGAGATTCTACTGAGAGTGATGCAACAATAGCAGATCTACTGGAAAAGAACAGTGCACTATGTGAACAAGTCAAAAATTTGAAGAAAGAACAAGAAGCCCAATCAATAAGAATGTGTGAAGTTGTTGAACAAAAAAAGAAAGTCAAAGATGAAAAGGCTATGGCAGAAGAAGACAAGAGAATGCTGACTACCAGACTTGATGAAAGAACACATGATGTACAAACCATGACAGTTAATCAAGTAGACATGGAAAATCAACTACTACTTGTGAATTAGGAGATCAGCAGGAAAGACTTGGAGATTGTTAATCTAAGATCTGAGAACAATAAATTGAAAGATGAATTGAGATCTGAGAAAGAACTTAATAACAGAGTAAATGATCCAAGTACAGCTATGAGCTACTTTGAACAACTAGTGGAAGCATCATGAAGACCTAAAGATTCTTCTGGATTAGGTCACACTAAACAACATACAACCACTAAAGATGGAGAATCATCTAAGACAGGTGAAAGAAAGAATGCAAAGCCGAGAAACAAGAAACCTATTTGTCACCACTGTGGAAAACCAAGTCATACAACAAACATATGCTGAAGAAAGAATGGTAATTCCAATCCTAAAACTAAATTTAATGGTTATTTCTTTAACTGTAATAAGTTTGGACACCAAGCACGTGAATGTAAGGCAAAGGCAAGAAAAACACCTAGACTCAATGGTAATTGCTATAATTGTCACAAATTTGGTCATAGAGCACAAGATTGCAGATCTAAAGGTAAAAAGCAATGGACATCAAAGGTATAAGATAAATCACCAAGAAAATGCAATACTCACAATTGTGATTACAATACATGGCATAATTGTCATTATTGTGGTGAGTACAGACATGTTGCAGAAAACTGCATAAGGACACATTTCAGAGGTAAGTCCAAAAGTTGGATGAATGGAAGCTTAGTTTGTCACAGTTGTCTGAAAATTGGTCATACAAGGAAAGATTGCAAGACTAGAGTACCAACTCCTACTGTTGAGAAAATTAGGGAACATATGAACAAGACATGGGTTAAGAAGTCTGAACCATGTAGTAGTGAAGCTAATGAAGCCGAGGTCACCCAATCCAATGGATTAGGTGATCACATCATCTCTAACTAAGAGAAAGAGGTATGTAAGGAACTGTATCTAAAATTCTTATCTTACATAAGTTCCTAATATGAAATGTACAAAAAGTCCATATTTGCATATGTTAAGATGCACTAGGACATATTTTTGAAGACAAATGCCGAGATGAGAAAATTGCACTATAGGTGCCGAGTACTACTCATGAACACTAAAGTTGAGTTCTTTAGTGAGTGCCGAGTTTTGTTGGCTGAGTAAATTTTGTGAAGGCCGAGTGTAGTGAGCCAAGTGGGATGCAAGTTTTGTTGAGGTTGAGGATAGATGGCTTGCACTAAATCAAACAGGCAAAACATTTAATGCTCATCTACCTTGACCTTTCGTAGCTTATAAAGGATGAATAGTTGACAACTCATTTTTTCCCTTGCAATTTTACTATTTACGAAGTGATTGAAGTGATTTACAGAATTGATCTTAACGGAGCTAGGAACGAAGATTTCATCAGTGTGCCGACGGAAATCTTGAAGTGAACAATGAACAAAGAATAGTACAAAGCATCACTTGCTGAGGTATTCTATTTTCCATCCCTCAAACCCTAAATTTCAAAATTATGGCTGCAAGTTCTTCCGCACCAGCCAAGAACATGGAGGTAGAACAAGAACAAATTCAGTTGATTCAGAGTGATGAATGTGAACCTCTCAACTTTTGATCTGTTCCTAAAAGTGTGATATAGAGTGATTTGACGGGAGCCCTCTCATCCATTCCTCCCAAGGTACTTATGATTCATGATGTTCGATCATGCTATATGGTTAAAATTGGAGTAGGAGATAATGAATTGAGGAAATCCTACAGTAAACTGTGTGATAACGGAGTTCTGAAGGAAGAATTCAAACACTTAGCCGAAAAAGGGTTAACTCGTGCCCTAGATTTTCCCCAAGGTTTCAAAGATGAATGGATCAAAGTTATCCTTAGCCGAGTTCATGGCATGAGCATGTGGCTAGACAATGGACCAGTCAAGATCACCAAGAGTATGATTCATCAAGTGATTGGATATCCTATAGTGAATGGAAAGCGAACCATGAGGGATAACAGTGTTGGAGATTTGATTCTGAGAGTTGATTATTTGTATGTTTGTCATTGATGACAACATATAATACACAGTAGTAATTCTATATGAACTTATGTGAATGATGAAATGAAGAATTGCGTGGATAGATACATGTTGTTGACATGTTTATTATGTTATGTTCATACACGCAGACCCAGATATCATATAGAGGGGGCTTCTTTGTATTGTTTGACATGGATCTGCAATTGTAACTTCTGATTTTCACTCTGATCAGTTTTATGACTATTGTGAAGAGCATGGTATTAAAAGACAATTGAGTGCACCTAGAACCCCTTAGCAGAATAGAATTACAGAAAGGAGGAGCAAGATCATACTTGATACAACGCGCACTCTGATGATTGAAGGAAAAGTTGCGCACACCTATTGGAGAGATGCAGTCAACACAACAGTATATACTATCAACAAAACCCAATTGAGGCCAGGCGTGGAAAAGACATCCTATGAACTTTGGTTTGGAAATGTACCTACAGTAAAATACTTTAGAATCTTTGGCAACAAGTGCTACATCAAGAGAGATGATCGTGTTAGTAAGTTTGATGCTAGAAGTGATGAAGGTATTTTCCTTGGTTATTCTACTAAAAGCAAAGCATATAGATTTTTCAGTTTGAGATTAAAGAAGATAATTGAAAGCACGCATGTTAAGATTGATGAAAATTTTATGGTTCAAGAAAGATACTATGAATATGCACCTATGATTGAGGATGAATCCAGATCTAGCAGCAAAGATACTATTATTGAAGAAATGTTTGATTGCATTGATGTCTCATGCAATGACCCTGAATCAAGCAGAGAAGAATCACAAACTATAGAAGAAAAAGACACACCTAAGGTTCCAAAATTCACATCTAGATACCATTCTAAAGATGACATCATTGGAGATCAGAGCAGCAATATTTTGACCAGATCAAAAGCAAAAGGTCTAGCAATGGATGAAGAGGTATATTTACTTTCACAGATTGAACCCTTAAGTGTTGAAGATGCCTGTAATGACTCTGATTGAAAGAATGAAATGAAAGAAGAATTAGATTAGATAATCAGAAATGACACATTGGAATTGGTCCCCAGACCCAGTGACAAAAATGTGATTGGAACAAAGTGGGTATTCAGAAACAAGATGAATGAAGATGGTACAGTAGTTAGAAACAAAGCAAGATTGATATGTAAGGGATATGCGCAGAGAGAAGGAATAGACTACACTGATACATTTGCCCTTGTGAGTAGAATGGAAGCCATAAAGTTGTTCTTGGAATATGCAACAGTCAAAGACTTTAAAGTATATCAAATGGATGTATAATCGGCTTTTCTAAATGGTGATTTGAATGAAGAAGTCTACATTGAACAACTTGAAGGATTTAATCTTTCAGATGAATCAGGCATGGTATGCAAATTGAAGAAGGCACTCTATGGTCTTAAACAGGCCCCAAGAGCTTGGTATGAGAGACTTGATGGTTATCTTACCAAGATTGGATTCAAGAAAGGAGCGGCATATTATAACCTATTCACAAGAGAAACACCTGATGGATTATTGTTAGTTGCTATATTTGTTGATGACATTATCTTTGGGGGTAATGATAAGCCCAGTAAATAATTTGCAAAAGAAATGCAGAATGAATTTGAAATGAGTATGATTGGTCCTATAAAATACTTTTTGGGATTAGACGTAAAGAAAATAGATAAAGGTATATTCATTAATCAGTCTAAATATGTGAAGGAAATACTGAAGACCTTTTAGATGGATGATTGTAAGCCAGTATGCACTCCCATGATAACAGGAAGCAAGCTTTCAAAAGATGATGAATCCACAGTAGTTGATAAGACATTGTACAAATCTATGATTGGTAAACTCATTTATCTAACTCAATCTAGACCTGACATATCTAATGCAATTGGCATTGTTGGAAGATTTGCAGCTGAACCCAAGTAGAGTCACCTAATGGTAGTCAAAAGGATATTCATATATCTAAAGGGAACTATAGACTATGGTTTATGGTATCCTAAATCAGAGAATGTAAAGCTTCATGTATACACAGAAGCAGATTGGACAGGCTGTATTGATGATAGAAAGAACACTTCAGGAGGAGCAGTATTCCTTAGAGATAGGTTGGTTTCTTGGATAAGCAAGAAGAAAAACTGTATTTCTTTGTCAACAGCAGAAGCTGAATATGTTGCAGCAGCATTGAATTGTTCAAGTATGGTTTGGATCAAGCAGATGGTTAAAGACTTTGGCATTCAGGTTGATTATCCTATTGTTATTCATTGTGATAATACTAGCACTATCAACATGTCTAAGAATCCTGTCATGCATGCAAAGACAAAACACATAGAGATTAAGTACCATTTCTTAAGAGAAAAATTTGCAGACAAAGAAGTTAAATTGGACTATGTGAACACCAAAGAATAGCTGGCAGATATTTTCACAAAGCCCTTATCAAAGGATATTTTTGAGTATCTTAGAGAGAAGTTGGGAGTAATTCCCTCTCCTAATTCTGTTTAGAAGAAGAAGCAAAGACATCAGTCATTAAGTGACTGATGAATGGTTGACTACTCTACTTCTAGAGTAGTATTTGTGCCTAAAGGACTATGGTGCCCTTTGCCATTGATGTCAAAGGGGGAGTATATAGTAAGGAGAAGTATGTACTAAGGGGGAGCATATACTCTGGGGGAGTATATAGTTGGAACAAAAACATTGACAGAGGAACTGCAACAGTTTAGAGAAATCTTTGATGAGGATATTGAGAAGATTGTAAAATAAAGAGGACACTATGAACAGAGGATGTTTTTGATATCATCTGTTTCCATCAATGTCAAAGGGGGAGATTGTTGGAGATTTGATTCTGAGAGTTGATTATTTCTATGTTTGTCATTGATGACAACATATAATACACAGTAGTAATTCTGTATGAACTTATGTGAATGATGACATGAAGACTTGCATGGATAGATACATGTTGACATGTTTATTATGTTATGTTCATAGACACAGGCCCAGATATGATTTTTTAGTAAAGTTATGCAATTCTGTTATTAGCAGTTACAGTTCTAGAAGTATAACGGTTTAGGGCCAACGTATATAACGTGTTTCATGAGTTGTGCCTATCTTCAGGATATGTGTGTGTATATTCATAATTAATTATGAGTTAATGATATAAACCCAAAGGTGCCAAACGTGTTTCAAGATGATTGCAAAGTTATGATTAATTTTGTGAGGCTGACTCAGTGAAGTGTTGCATCTATTTAGCATTGACTTGCATGGACTTAATATTGTTTGTCCTTAGTTAAGCCGACTAAGATATTGATGAAGCATTTCTAAGAGCCAACATGATCTTCTAATTTGGAGAAGATACTTATAGTAGTTCAATTATGATACGCTAAGTGTGAATGATACGAAATGTGAAGAAAGATGTACAGAGTAGATTATCAGAGTTGGTTTTGTTATGCCCTGCATCCCCGTCCCTACATTTTGTGTGCAAAATGTTGGGTCCCCCTTTTTCTTTTTCTTGTGGCTCTTGCCTTGTCTTTTTTCCTTCTGTTTTCTTTCTCTGGGGTTTTCTTCCCCGTTGTTGCATTTTTTGTTTGTTTGGTTTTCATCTCTGGGACTCCGGTCCCGGAGGTTGTTCTTCGTTGGGAGCCAGACTCTGAACTTCGGGATTCTTCTCCACGATGTCTGAAAGGTTATCGTCACGGGGAATCCTCGGGTCTGGGGTCCAGAGGTTTGCTTGTCCGAAGATTGCCGGAAGGAGGTGTACTGCCTTTTTACCACAGGTATAAATAGAACTTATCTGTCACTTTCACATTTACCACGATTAAAACTTTTGAGCACTCAGAGCAATTTCAAAGTGATTATAGAGCGATTTGCAGAGAGTTAGTGATAATCAATGCTTAACACCTCTATCCTTCTCAGGCGATTGTGAGTGCTTCGTGGTGGCGGGTTCTGACCGTTTGACAACTATAGTTGTTGTAGAGCTCCTATGGTAACCCCTTCCTTTCCTCCACCTTTTGACATTCTCAGGTTGGTAACTCTGTTCCTGCCTCCTTTCTTTTCGTTTGGTTGGTGTTTCTTTGTCTTGCTTTTGTTTGTCGTCTTTTTGTTTTGTCTATTTTCTATTTTCTGGTTTTGCCGCCCATTGGTGGGTTGGCCCTTTTAGAGGGTTGTCCGCCCTCTGCATAGAAGTGGTTGGTCTGTAGAATGTGTAGATAGCTATTTATAATCTTTGCCTTGCTTGGTTTCCTGCGGACGTCATTCCGCGATGTATATGTATGTATATGTGTGTATATTTGCATATATTTGGTGTATATATCCCTCCATTTTTGTGTATATATTCCTCAGACTTCATGTATATCCTTCCAAGTGACTTGACAAGGTGATCGAGTCGCCTGTGTTGCTGGTTTTCTGCCCATGAACTCGTTTCGGGGCTAAAAACCACTTGTTTGAAACTCGGCTCTCGGCCGGTTTCAAACAGGCAATTTTCTCTCTCTTCCATAAAACCAGTCAGACCCTCATTTATGTCCCATGCACACAATCAATTCCAGCCAAGTGGCCTTCACTTTTCGCGCGTTCAGACAGTTGGCTCCGCCGTCATCACCATAACTTCCATTTAATACCTACGCACGTGGCGCCCACGTGGGCTCGATGACTTGCCTTTTTTTACACGTCCTCACCAATGGTTACTTTTTTGGGCTCCGGGTCTCCTACCACCATCTATCCCGTGTCTTTACCAAGTGTGATAAAATTCCTGGACCCGGATGTTTAATAAAAATCTTAAGTTTGTGATGCGTTTGCTTTTCGGCTATTTTTGAATAAAACTAACTTTTCAGGAAAAGCAAGCATCACAGTGGTATGATCTCCGGACCCCAGAATATTTATTTTGATTAATACGTTATGATGGTCACTTTGTCTCACAGATTCTCAGAGTTCATTTCCTAAGCATGTCTGAAGCATCTGCATCCTCTCCACCCGAAAGTCTAGAGCTACCTTCCGTGGCAACCACCAGGGTAGCAGTAAAGTCCAAAATGGAGAAGGCCCTGGAGAAGATGCCCCTGACTATGAAATTTGTGCAAGAAAATGTCATCATGGGCTCAAAGATTGATTCCAAGGTCAAACTTATTACCGACACTAGCGTCGGGACATGGCCGGAAATGTAGGCCTTGGTAAAAATAATGTACATCCAACGACAGGCTGGAGATCAACTAGCAATCAATGTCGGGGACTCCAAAATCCTCAAGGCGGCTTGTTTCCCATGCTCCGTGTAATCTCCAAAGCTTATCTTGATGTTGGCCACCAACTACAACTCTTCTATTTGGGCTGATATGCTCGCGGCTGCAGAACCAACTGGATACTCTACTCCTCTGGTATCCCTCGACCCAGTCACATTCCAGGCAAGTCTAGGAATCCCACAATTTGCCAAGGCCTCAGTGGTTACAAGGACTGATGCCTTGGCCCAATTCACATAGCTGGAGGATGTCGCCCAGGTATATATGAATATCCATTGGCTCAAGGTTCCAAAGAGGGACCCTAAAAGGATGAAGATAGAAATTCTCCGCTCCGAGTTCAAAGAGAGTATTCAGATGGGAATGATAGCATTGGCCTGGGTCTTTGGGAAGCTCTCCACCCAAGAATTTTTTAAATGGATGTATTAGTTCCTCCTCAACATCTCCACCAAGGGAGGATACTTCGACTGGGCAACAATAATTTGCAACCATGTCGACTCCCAGTTCCTCTAACTAAATAGGAAGAAGAAATTCTACATGTCTTCTTATGTTTTCTAGGCCCTGGCGCAGCAGAGGCCCCACACCCACGGCCTACTCACAGAAGACATGCTTGGGATTGGCCTAGGACAAAAGGCACCGTGGGACCATTTCCCACAAGTTCAATGGGAGGCCAGCTTCCCTAGTTTTTGCAGGTAAACGATGCGTTTGTTTATTATCATCTGCTTACACCCACCCGGGACGTCGGATGCTGCCTATAATCAGAGGCGATGAATTTGGTCCATAGTTATGGACATTATTACATTCAGTTCCAACAACACACCTACATTAGGGTCACTAGCTTCTCCGGGAAACACTACTTGTTGCCCAAACACTGTGGGGACAAGATCATGATCTTGGAATACTGCAGACAAATCATGGAGGTGCATGCCCTCTTTCCCTCGAAAAAGATACCCAACATTCCATTCCCAATCACCTGTGGGAACTACACATGCAGTCTGGCCACTGCAAAGGAGGCGGGCAATGAATTGAAAAGCTACAACTTGGAGGAATTTTACTTAGCGCGAAATTTTTTTGATCCGCACGAAAGAATTGCAATGACACTGCCCCGGGCTTCACAGCCCCATCACATCCATATGGAGGATTTATGGGTAGATTTCCAGGATGATGTGGAGGTGCTGAGTAGGCACTACATCAGAATGACGACCGACATGATGCAAAATTTGAAGCTCTGGAGGTTCCCGACAGACTTCTCAGATGTCGCCCCCACTATCGATCCCCAGTATAAGGCAAAGGGGATCGATACAAAGACTCTTCCACCAGTGAACTAGGATGCCCAGGAAGGGCCCAAAATTGAGGACTTCACTCGAGAGGTGGTCGAGTGAAGTCACGCCTATTTTAAGAAGGTGTGCCCCGGAAGTACCCGCCAAGCAGCCCAGTCTGCACCAAAATTAACTCCGCAGCCGGTACCAAAATTGACTTTGGGGGCCGGGACTTCTTCGCAGAGAACGGATAAAGGGAAAGAGATAGACACGACCCCTCTTGCACAAGAAGTCCCCATCAAAGAATAGATAAAGTAATCAGTGGCAGCCTCCCAGCAAATGAGGGAGAAATTAATAACGCGGCTGGCCACTCCGCCACTCATGGCCATGCCAATTCGTCCCTCTTCATCCCCGTCACTGGCAGCCTTAATGGTAAAGGAAACGGGGGTGGATCCCATGGAAGCGGTAGCAATAAGGGATGCAGGGCCACCTTTGGTTACCTGGAGAAAGAAGAAGCTCAATAAAAAGCCTAAGGCAGAGCCAGGTTTGGGAACTTCCCAAGCCCAACAAGTAGAAATCCTCTCTTCTAGTTCCCCGGAGCCGGAGAAGGAAATGGAGCCTGCTGAAGTCCTGGCCTGTCCCCCTGCACAAGAGGAATTTGATGATGTATTTGCAATTGACGAGATCGGAAAATTGCAGGGGGACAACAGGAAAGCAGGGACAAAAGTCCCAGAGGTAGAGGTCCCGGAGGAAGAACCAGAAGCTGCAGAGCAAGAGCCTCCTAAACAAGAGCCTGCACAGGAACAGGAAAAATAGGTAGAAGAGAAAGAGCCAGAGCTAGAGATTTCCTCCAAGGCTCAAGTGATGTAGGGTCTGGGAGTGGACCAACAAAATCAAGGTGAACAAATGACATCCACTGGGAGAACTGGACCTTCGGGAATAACCGTAACCCCAGCCACCACGTTCCAAGGGCCACTCTTGGGAGCAACCTTTGGGCAGGTGATTACCGCGGCCCAAACTTTAAATCTCAGCCCAACACCTCCCCTACTGCCAAAATATGTACCAACAGAGGAAGAGGCCCCGACAGTAGAAGAAGAGAAACATGAAGAGAAATATGAAGAGGAAATCCCCGAGGAAGTCTACCAAAGTCCATATAGAGCAATCAACACAGAGGACAAGGCAGAGGAGATGGAAGTTGATGAAGAAAATGTTGCCAAAGAAGTAGATGCAGGGAAAGGGATGGAAGAGATCCACGCCACTGAGGAGCAACAGCCGCAGGACATCGGGGAAGAATCAAGGGAACAAATTCTGGCAGGAAGGCCGCCCCTACCGCCTCAGTGGCTGATAGAGAGTAGGAAAAGAAAAGCTCAGTTCACTCCTATGACTCCTCTCTCCCTAACCAAAATGATGGCCCAGGTCCAGGCCCTGCCAAAGGCCAAGAAAGCCCAGACAGTTCATACCCTTCAAACTGTGCCGGGCGGAGAAATAGTTGCCGTTGTGGCAACACCTCCCCCAGACGCTGATGAAGCAACCGCAGAGCCCGAAGACTATAATGTTGCAGAGGTATCACTAGGAAAAAGGGGAAAGCAGGGAAAGGTGGACTTGCTGAAGGAGGCAGCTAGGGCAGTGGAAGCCCATTATGAGAAAGAAGCCCAGAGGCTCAAAGCAAAAAAGGTGAAAAATGCAAACCTTATGGGGTTGCTCACTGAGCTGTCTTGACCTATCAATGCCACTCCTCCAGAGGCCTCCACCTCTGAAGATCTACCGCAGAGTGACATAGATTCCCTGCGCATAATTAAGAAGGCCCAGGCAGTGGACGAATGGGTCACCCTGCAGATAGGAAACACCTGACGTTTCCTAGTATCCACCCTCCCAGATTTATATACGGCTTGACATGTTATAAACCAAGCGGAGACTCTCATTGACCCGTGGGAGGGTGATACTGAGAATTATCAGGCATGGAAGGTGGAGCTCGAAGAACTCCTTAGCCTGGGAGAGGATATGATTTTGGAATCCAGAATTCTGGGGGATGAATCATTTGATTTTGTGAGAACCCAACACTCCAGACTTAACCTCACATTGGAGGTAACCAAGCAACTGGTAGGGTCTCTATAGGATAAGATCAATGCAGTAAAATATTCTTTCAATTTATACAAGTCTTTTGTAATAAAGACTTCCGGGGCTGATCCCCTTAGCACAGATACATGTACAGCCAAAGATTCAGTTTTGGGGAGTTTTGATGAAATAATGAAGTCTTGATATCAATCCCCAGAGGGGATAGATGGGGCCCAAATGAAAAAATTAACTCGCATGGTACTTAGTGGCCACGATGCAGCCAAAATGGCCGATGAGTTTAAAGAAAATGTTCCGGACCTGGGGGAACAAATTGAGATGGCTAAGTACCGAAGGGCTAGCCTAAAAGATATTGATGAGGATGGAATTTCCCACCTCCTCCAGGCTTTCAATGATAATAAGCAACCTTGAGATTTCTCTAGAGGCTGGGGAAAACTCCAGCATTGGGTGTTCTTTATTCTTTTGGGGACGTAAGTTCCCAGATCCTGAAATCTCGGATCCAAAATTTTGTATTCTTTCAAGTGATCTGTGTCCTGGTCCCTGAGGCCGACCGGTCACTTTCAGAAGTGGTTAATAAAGGTTGTCAGAAGGTGGTTGGCAACATCAAGGGGGCGTCGACTCAACAGTTGCTTTTCTGACAGGATGGTCTTCTCAAGGCGCCACTCAGAGGTACACCTAGCGTATTGGATACACGGCACCACATTTCCCATTTATGAGGCACATAGCCTCGATCCCCGGGGGACCTACTTTCTTCCTTCTCATTCCTGGCTCTCCTCTTGAGGCTGATTCTTCCGCTGTATTTTCTTGTCTCATTCTTTTGACATGGCAGACCTATTCCGTCTTAAGGTCTTTTGTAGGGTGGCGCCGGTAGTACCGGCCCCCAGATATTGTATTTTATTGAAACATGATGTAAAATAGGGTTAGGGTTAGAAGAGAATTGTATAAATAGCCAGACCGGCCCATTTCCAAGGGTCGGCAAAATTGATGATTTTGTTGTCCACAGTAATAGCAATGTGATTTTTCATTCTATTTGCAGAGCTCAATGCTCTGTTATTCTATTTTTAATAGTTAGGCACTCCCCTGGAGCCACCATTGTATCACGCACCAGTGCTTGCTGGAAGAGACATTAATGAAGAAGGAAGAATTCTTTGCAATGATGTTGTTGGCATTCCTACTTCTGAGTTAATGGTATTTCATGTTTTATGTTCTTTATGTCTTTTACTCTTGTTAGAGTAATAGCATATCGAGGTTACTAATTAAAATCATTATGATCTAATTAGTAACTTCCCTATTCACTCTAGTTTGCTTAAGCTAACCTTAGGAAGTTTCTATTTCTGTTAGTTTCCCTTTTTAGGGTTTCGGCATCCTTTATAAGGATTGTCCGCTTTGTATTTCATACCGAGTTTGTAAATCATTTATTGTTGAATATAGA
>MU223813.1:978581-989633 GCA_018584345.1 Thuja plicata | reverse complement strand
TTTGGTTCTTTACTAGTTTGTATATTCTTCTACATTCAGGATACATTTCCTACTCTAGGAAATATTGTTTGGAAAAAGGATAGGCCCATTACAGTTCAGATCAGTGAATGTATAAAGAAACTAGGGAACAATTTCAATAGCATTATGGGTAGCTATTTTTTAGAATTCAAGAAGAGAATGAGATTAAGGACTAGGATTCCTAAGTCACTAGTGGAGAAACACTATGAAGAAATCTGTTTTCTAGTTGACACAAATAACACTTATATCAAGGCAGTAACTCCTAGAATAACATGTTTGGAGCCATTTCCATATGAGATTAATGTTGATGAAGCATCAACCACCATCATTGCACTCCTAGCCGAGGCAATTGACACCACAACAGAGAGATTTGGAAACTTTGATGAATCTAAGGCTAAGATCTCTAGAAGTTTGAATGAAGGAACTATGGAGAGGAAAAGAAAGAAGATAGTGAAAAATATGAAGAAAATGGTTGGCTTGGGTAGTGATGAAGAACCTAAGGATGCACCTCTAGGTTTGACCACTAGACAAGGTGAGGATATTTCTACTGAGGAGGAAGTAAGTGCATCAGAAGAAGTTACACAAAATGCTAAGGGCAAGAAGCCATCAATTGTTATTGTAACCAAGCCTAGCTGAGAAAAACCCAAGGTTACACCTCCTGTAACTAATCATCCAAGGACAAGAGCATCTACTGTCACTTCCCTAGTAGAAGTGAAAAAAAAGGTGTATGGTAAGAGAAAAGCTACAGAAAGTACTTCTGGTAAGGAAACAAAGGTTGCTCCTAAGGCTGAGCTGAGTGAGCCAGCAAAGAGACCAAGAAGGAAATTAAATTTTAGACCAGATAGTGATGAGGAGTTGACAGAAACTGATGAACCCACAAACATACCTAAAGCTCAATTCAAGAAACCGGCAAGCATTGATGAGGTATGTGATACTTTGAGGAATTCAGCAGGGTTAGCAACATTCAAGTTCATCAAATATGACAAGTTGAAAACTGTAGATAGGCACAAAGTTCAGGAAGCAATCTTGGACATGATGAGCACCTTCAAACTGACTCCTACAGAGATAGGAAATCATGTTCCTGATGAACTATACAACTTTTTGTCAAGCAAATGGGAATTTGTACTTTCCATTGAGAGACAGATCTGAGAAGGAACCCTAGCCAAGATAATTCCTGACTTAACCTCTAAACAAAGAGTCAAATTTATTGAGGAGTACAAGAATAGGTTTGTGCCAAAACTCAGAGGATATGTTGTTTTGAAGAATGACATAGAAGGTTTAGTACAATAGAGTACAAGGATCTGGAAAGAGATTTTTGGACTGATCGTTCCAAAAGACAAGAAATCTGGTGAAGGGACATCCGAGCCAAAGGTACAAGAAGTTTAAGAAAAGACTACCCCTGAACCATAGATAGTCAAAGATCAAATTGCCACTGAATAGGACAAGACTAATGATGCATTAGATGCAACAAACTCTATTGATTTGATTGTAGACAGTCCTTTGGATTATATAGTTGATGATCCAAGAAATTTGAATGCTGAGGAACAATAGATGCCGAGTGAAAAAGACACTGACTCGCCTATTAAGGCAATTGATACTAAAGAAGAGAAGTCTACAACATTACAACATCTGGTGAGAAAATTGAAGCTGATAGTACTTAGAAAAGTGAAGGGCAACAACAAGCAAAGGAACAAGAGGTAACTTAACTAGATCCACCTATTTTAGAGGTTGTGAAGATAGTTTTAGATAGTGGAGTAGTAACAACAGAAGTTGTTGATAAGCCTAAAGAAGAAGAGGCTGCACAAGTGTTGGTTGAGTTACCACACTCTGCATCATCCACACCCACAGGTCCTAAAACTGGTGGTATGCCAAACCCATATACTATATTGACATAATTAAAGGAGGAATTGGATACATAAACTGTCAAAGGGAAAGACATTATGCTGCCGAGCATAAGTTCTCTTGCAATGAAGAAGAAGAAGATCTTGAAGAAGAAGTCACAAATTTTAGATGTAACATTAGATGAAGTCATTGTGATTCCACAATGGGATCCCAATGAGTTATCTTTTGAACAAATTGGGACTCTTCAAGAGTTTCTTAAAAGGAAGAAAAGATAGGAAGAGATGAAGATAGAACAAAAGCAAAAGCAGGTGTTGCATGACATCAAAGACATATTTACAAAATATTTTGACTTAGAGGATGAAATGTCTCAAGCTCCAATCATAGATCAACTAGTCACCATTGTACAGAAAGTAACAAATGAGGACATAGATGGAAATGAGAAGCTTCTACAATGGTCCCGGAGAAGATTTGAGAGAAAAGTTATAGAGAAGATCTCAGAAGAGATAGCAACAAAATAGGTTGAACTTTCTGTTCTTGTAGAAACCTTAGAGAAAGTTACAGCCAATGTTTATTCTTTGTATAGGAAATTATGTGATGTTGAATTTTTCACAAAGGATAATTTACAGCTTGTTGAGAAGCTATAGTTAGATTTGAGATCATCTGGTAATACTTTAGGTAAAGATACTACCTCCAGTTCTTTACATTTTAATAAGTTGATAAATGCACAAAGGAGAATAGTCAAGCTTATGACTGAAGATGGTCGCATAAGGGCCAAGTTGATAACTATTTAGACAAGCTTGTTGCCTCACTTGGAGGTAATACAGAAGGAAATCTGAAAAGCAAAGGAGCTATCACAGAGCAGTGCAAATCTATCGACTGCAGAGAATTTAGTGAGTCTAGCTGCCAAGATAGAAATCAAACTGGAAGTTATGAAGGTTGCAAAGGAAAGCTGGGATACAACATTTGAATCCACCCTGCAGCTTCATAAATAATTTTTGGATAAGTATAACTTAACCCCACCAGCAATCAATGACAAAAACAAGGGGGAAGTTAGTACTACTGAAGGAGGAAGCTAGTATAGAAGTTGGTTAGGAGATATGAAAGGATACATCAGTACAAAAAAGGTACACTTGTATATAATTTTTGAAGGGCATTGTAAAATTTTTGTATAAGTATATTCCTAGGGGGAGTACTTAGCGTACTTAGGCAATATTTTGATGAAATGTACAAAAGTAATGATAAGTGTTTTTGCCACTAATATCAAAGGGGGAGACTGTTAATCTCTAAGTTTGGTTGATGATTAGTGACCCACACTTAGTCATTTCATTAGGCAGTTTTGGTTGGCTATCACTATGGCTGAGCTAAAACTATTCAAGGCCGAGCAGTTTTTCAGTATGCCTAGTCACATTGCCGAGCTGAGTTACATTGCTTAGTCGAGTAGACAGGGATGTTAAGTGTCGAGTGACAGATAGTCAAGTTTCGAGTAGAATAATTTTTGTATACTTGTTAGGAATGATACAAACTTCAAGGATAAGTGATCCGGTTGACTTGTATAAGCTTTTTGGGATAACTAATGCATGCATTTAGTATTCTTATAGGAAGTTAATTATGCATTTAATTGTTTTATCCTATGCATGATTCATTGTAAACATTAATTGTAATACCATCATGGTATGAGTATTGGATCTTGATCGTTGATCTAGATCTCACTGGCAGATCTGTATAGATATATTAGATTGCTTCAAAACTCTATTTTTTTCATGTATGTGCAAGAGGTAGAAGAGTAATTGTTGAAGTGACTGCATTTTGAAGTGAAATGCATAGAGGGTTATTTTGTTCAGAAGTAGAGATCAAGCATAGCATAACACAGTGAACAATAGAGAAAAGGTATATCAGATTATAAGATCAGAAGAGATACTAAAAAGAGGAGATCCGTCATCAGCATAAGAGTACATATTGAAGGATCAATACTTGAGACTTTTTAATCATTGTATCAGGTGAAAATCTCTTAACAAAGTGGTTTTAGCATGCCTTTATTTATCTCTTAATAGAGTGCTTACTTCATTGTAAGTTTAAATCCTTTAACAAGGTAGATTGTAATGATCTGAAGCTTTTAACAGAGCAGACCTTTAACAGGGTAGATTACATTTTGTAATCAAACATTGTAACCTTAATAGGTACACTTTATTACTACAGTAGTGGGGACTTTTGTGGGTGTCATCCCCACCCCAGTTTTACCTATTTGGGTTTCTGGGTTACCAAATTATTGTGTAATGTGTTATTTATTTCATGGTGTGAATGCTATCTGAGATTACATTAGATTCATTTATGTATGAATGTGGATCAACTTGTTTTAAGTGTTTAATTTTGAAGATCTGATTCACCCCCCCTCTCAGTATCTTGCTTTCCCAATTATTGTATTTCCAACAAAGATCTCTAAATTTTGTGCATACTTGGATGGATTTATCATGTTTAGTGACAGGTACAATATTGAAAATTCATTCTGCATAAGCTATGACTCTTATGAAGCTAACTTTTAGTAACTTTTCCAATTCCACCTTAACCAATAAAGCCACATGGGGATGCATTTTTATCAATGTTTTCTTCATAGGCTTTACATCGGACTTCACATTAAGGTGGTGCATTATAAAAATTGGATCCAATTCTGGCATATCTGCATAGGACCATGCAAAGTTGATTTCTTTTTCTTGAAAGAATTTGATGAAATCCTTCCTTTCTGTTGGAGTCAAAGATGGTGCTAGATGAATGAATTTAGGTTCCAATTCTATGCCAATGTTGACCTTTTGTGTTGGCTCAATTAGAATAGGAGATCTCTCTTCTTCATGTTCAGGTAAAGTATCCAATCTCTCTTCCTTAAGTTCCAGAGTTGGGTTTCACCTTCGGAAACATCCTTTATTTTTACTTTTCTAGAGTCTAGTACTGCCACATGGTGGTTTTCACCACTAGACCTTTTCATTTTTTTTATTTTTTTCTTTTATCATTTGGATTAAGAGATTGGACCCTTTCTTCCATCATCATGTTTGGATTAAATTTGTTGGTGGAAGATGGCTCAACCACATTAAGGTATTGGGCCATATCATTTTCATTGGGAAAATAGAGTAAGTCATTAGGTTCAGTCAAGTCCCAATCAATACGCTTAGGATGAATAAGGGCTATGGAATCATTAGGTAATTTTTCATTTGTGGGGTTCAAGGACATGACTTTGTTTGAGGGTTCATACATTGTATCATTCAAGTCAATAAAATGTGCTTCTTTGAGGTGTTCCATAGAATTCAGATCAAAATTCTCTTCACTAGAATCCTTGTGGATTTCCATGGGAAAAATACGTGTGGATTAAATCTAACATTTGAATCTCCCCCCCATGAAGGTACCCATGGTTCACCTATCCATTTATTGTCACTAGATTCTTGTCCTTCATTTGGTTCCTGAGAAACAATTGGCACATGTGTAGAACTCGATCCTTGATCCATATTGGCTTGATTGTTTGCATTAGGTATAATAGCATAGGTATGAATGACATCTACCTCTTTGTCATGAAAAGAATATTTGGATAGGGAGTCCCATTCATATTCTCCAAATTTATCTTCACTCTTAGACTCTAACATATGTACATGCTCATAAGAATCATGAATAGTGCTTGAACTAACTCCTTTCTCTTGATACACTATTCCTAATTTTTCATCCTTGGATCTCCAAGGAGGTTGGATAGGTTCTAGCAAACCTTTATTTCTGATTCTTAAGGGTGCTCTTCCCTTGTAACCTATATTTTTCATTATTTGGAATCCTTTTCCATATTGATCAGTTTGGATGTTGACATGTTGCACTCTTTCAATGGGAACATTTGAATTATCCTCATATTTATAAAGCCATTGCAAGACTTCATTATCTTCTTTTTCTATGGCTGATTGGTCACTCTCTCTCACAAAATGAGAGTTGTATTTTTCAGGTGGATGATATTTTGAAGGTTTTCCATGTGTCTTTGGAGAAGTGGGCAAATCAAATAGGGAAACAAAATATTCCCCCACTCCTTTTGAATTTATTCTACATTGTTTTTCAAATTTATGCATCATATCACTCATCTTTTGATAGAACTGTCCTTTTTGGTTTGTTCTCTTTCATCCTTAGAAGGTTTCAAAGTTTCTTTCCTTGGTGTAGAAACTTTTACCGAATTGTCATTGGAACTTTGACCCTCAAAACTAAATTTCTCTTTTCCCTTAGTTGATGTAGGTAAGTTTGTTTCATTAGGACTTAAAGTAGAAGTAGCATTTAATATTGGATTAGGACCTTCTTGTTTGGGTTCTTCAATGATGACACTAGGAATAACTCCTTCTCTATAATGTGGAATAAATAACTCATGAAGAGGTTTCACCATATTAAAATATTGAAAGGGATTTGAATCTCCAATTGTTATTTCTTCACCCATGTATGGAAACTTGATACATTGGTGATAGGTCGAAGGCACTGCTTGGATTTCATGAATCCATGGCCTTCCCAATAAAATAATATAAGTTAATTTCATGTCAAGGACTTGACAAATGGTATCTTTCTTGATTGGACCCACTTGAATGGGAAAAAAAACACCATTCCTTTAGAAGATCTTTCCTCCTCATCATAAGATTTTATAGTGATTTGTTTCTTTGGATCAATAGATGACTCAGATAACCCTAAAGCTTTGAATAAGTTCAAAGTAAAAATGTTTAGATCAGCTCCTCCATCAATGAGGACTATTTTAAAATGGTGTTTTTGGATCAAAACCTCTATATGAAATGAGAGATTTTGACGATGGTTTATGGACACGTAATCTTGCTCAAAAAATGATAAGCAATGAGGTTCTATGAGATGACCCACCATGTTTGAAAACCTTTCTTCTTCCAAATTTTCAGGAATGGTAGTTTCCACAAGAGATATCTCCAAGATTCTTTATGATTGGGAGAAAGTCTCAATAGATCCAAAATGGAAATTTGAGCCGGAGTGTTTTGTAGTTGATCAACTAGACTATAAGGCTTTGTTCAAGAAGATGCTTGTTTAGCCAAAGTAGTTTCTTGTGTAGGAACAAAAGTTCTAGGGGCACTTCCTTGTAGGGCGATTCTTGCTGCTTGCCCCCTAGTAACAACATTAGAGGTCTCTTTGTTAGGTTGTTCCTTTATCACCACAACATTGATAGTATTATCATGTTCGGATAAGGCATTAATAGTATTATAATAATTGTGGGTAAAGTTAACTTTGTTATCACCTCTTGAATTGTTTCCATTATTACCTTCATTTTTGTTAGCATTTGAAGATTCTCCTTTCTCATGTTTGAAGAAAGGGGTTTCAAATACCATGTGATCTTCATTGTTTTGAGGTTCTTTCACTTTGATCACAATATTATCAATAAGGTATTATACCACATGTTTCAAGCACATGCAATAATTTGTCTTATGTACTCGATTTCTATGGTATTCACAATGATTTGACTCACTCTACCATGAGGGTTTCACTTGTGGTTCATAGGGCTGATCCCTAGGTAATTAATAATCTTATTCACAATGAGGGTTCTCAATGCATTTTCAAGTGGTTCACCAAAGAGTGTGAACTTCCTTATAGGAGATGGAGAAAACAAGGGTTTAGGCTTGTTAACCTCTTGATTATTCCCAAAATTGTTGTTGTTGTTGTTGTTGTTATTGTTGAAGGGAACCTTGGGTTATTGATTTACATTATTAGCTTGGTTGGATCCTCTCATGAGATTAAATGGAATGGCCTTCAAGTTGTTTTCTTTCACAACTCCATCATTAACCACACCCTTGTTATTATTCTTCATCCAAAACCGGTTGTTGTTAGGAGGAGCCCTATTATTGTTGTTGTTGGAAGTATTGTTATTGGTATTCTTGATATCTTTGTAGAGTTTGAGTTCTCCACTTTTCATTAATACTTCCTCCATAGTAACTCCATTCTCAATTAAGTCTTGGAAAGAACGTGGGCATTGTAACCTCAAAGGATAGTTCATTTCGGTATTCAATCTATTGATGAAGATGTCCATATTTTCCTTCTCAGGAACACTTAGAGGGTATCTAGAAAATACCTCTCTCCATCTTTGTAGGTAAAGAAAGAATCCTTCTCAATCATGTTGTTTGGTGTTGCATAAATTAATCATTGTGACGTCGTGTTTAATATTATAAGAGTAGTGTGTCACATATTTGGAAGCCAATTATACAAAAGTGTGAATACCAGAGGGTAGTTTAGAAAATCACTCCATCTCCATTCCTCAAAGGCTTCTTTGAAATAACTGTTAGAATAGTCCCAAAGGATAACTGAGAGGGAGGGGTGGGGGTGAATCAGTTATCAGTAACTTTAATTCTTTTTAATTCCTTAACTTTAGAATACAATAAAGTAAATGCTTAATCAGAAAACACAGTACACAACACACAATTTGATTATGGGGAAACCAAATGGTAAAAACCTCGGTGGGAATTAACACCCACAATGAACTATACTTGTTTATAGTAATCCTTGTTAGAAGATATTTCAACCCTGTTAGGAGTTGTACTTTACAATGCAATAAGTATAGTGACCTGGTTAAGGGTCGGACCCTGTTAGGATTCTTTTACAAATAACCCTGTTAGGGGTGGTGGACTCACTGTCCAAAAGCTCACTGCTTCAATGGTGAAGGCTACAAACTTCTGTATAACAGATATGCACTATATATGATGATGAACTATAGAGTAGACCTGCTATCTTGATCAGCTCCAGTGTATTAGAATCTTTCACTTCTTCTTCACATAGACTCTTGATGAATGAACCAACTCTGATAATCTGCTCTGTACATCTTTCATCTCTTTTCGTATCATTCACACTTAGCGTATCACAAATGACTTTATATAAGTATCTTCCTTAAAGTGTGAGATCATGGGACCTGTAAGACAACTCTTCATAACATCCTTTTCGGCTCTACTAAGCACACAAGCATAATTACAACCATGCAATTATAAACTGAATAGACGCGACGCTTCACTAAGTCGGCCTCACCAATTTATCTCTAACTTTGCAATCTTCTTGAAACATGTTTGGCTCCTTTAGATAACTATCATAAAATCATAACTAATCATGAATATACATAGCCATATCCTTAAGATAGGAGCAACTCAAGAAACACGTTACATATGTCGGCTCTGAACAGATACTCTTCCAAAACTGTAACTGCCAATAACAGAATTACACAACTTAACTGAAACATTATATATAGATCTACGTGTATGAACATAACATAATAAACATTTCCACATCATGTATCTAACCATGCAAGTATTCATGTCATCATTATGATAAGTACATACAGTATCACTGTTGTGTATTATATGTTGTCATCAATGACAAACATACAATCAATCAACTGCTCAGAATCAAATCTCCAACAATCTCCCCCTTTAACATTGATGGAAACATATGAAACTAAAAATATCCTCTTTTCATGGCATCCTCTTTCTTTTACAATCTTCTCAATATCCTCATCAAGGATTCCTCTATACTGCTTTAGTTCTTTTGACTGTATTTATGTTCCATGTATATACTCCCCCAGAGTATATGCTCCCCCTTAGTACACACTCTCCCTTACTATATACTCCCCCTTTGACATTAATGGCAAAGGGTGCCATAAATCATTAGGCACAGGTACTACTCTAGAAGTAGAGTTGTCAACCATTCATCAGTCGCTTAATGACTGATGCTCTTGCTGCTTCTTCTAAACAGACTCAGGAGAGGGAATTACTCCCAAGTTCTCCCTGAGATACTCAAAAGTATCCTTTGATAAGGGATTTGTGAAAATATCTGCTAGCTGTTCTTTGGTGCTCACATAGTCCAATTTTACTTCTTTGTCTGCAACCCTTTCTCTCAAAAAATGGTACTTGATCTCTATGTGTTTTGTCTTTGCGTGCATCACATGGTTCTTAGACATGTTGATAGTGTTAGTATTATCACAGTGAATAAAAATAGGATAATCAATCTGAATACCAAAGTATTTAACCATCTACTTGATCCAAACCATGGTTGAACAATTTAGTGCTACTGCGACATATTCAGCTTCTACTATTGACTGAGAAATACAGTTCTGCTTCTTGATTATCCAAGAAACTAGCCTGTCTCTGAGAAATACTACTCCTCTCAAAGTGCTCTTCCTATCATCAATACAACCTGCCCAATCTGCATCTGTATACACATGAAGTTGTACATTCTCTGATTTAGGATACCATAAACCATAGTCCATAGTTCCCTTTAGATATCTGAATATCCTCTTGATTGTCATTAGGTGATTCTGCTTGGGTTCAGCTACAAATCTTCCAACAATGCCAACTACATTAGATATGTCAGGTCTAGATTGAGTTAGAAAAATGAGTTTACCAATCATAGATTTGTACAATGTCTTATCAATTGCTGTGGAATCATCATCTTTTGAAAGCTTGCTTCCTATAATCATAGGAGTGCATATTGGCTTACAGTCTTCCATTTGGAAGGTCTTCAATATTTCCTTCACATTTTTTGACTGATTAATGAATATACATTTATCTGTCTATTTTACATTTAGTCCCAAAAAGTATTTTATAGGACCAATCATGCTCATTTCAAATTCATTCTACATTTATTTTGCAAATGTTGTACTGAGCTTGTCATTTCCTCCAAAGATAATGTCATCAACAAATATGACAACTAATAATAATCCATTATGTGTCTCTCTCGTGAATAAGTTACAATCTGCTGCTCCTTTCTTGAATCCAATCTTGGTAAGATAACGGTCAAGTCTCTCATACCAAGCTCTTGGGGCATGTTTAAGACCATAGAGTGCTTTCTTCAATCTGCATACCATGTCTGGTTCATCTGAAAGATTAAATCCTTCAGGCTGTTCTATGTAAACTTCTTCCTTCAAGTGTCCATTCAGAAAAGCTGACTTTACATCCATTTGATAACTTTAAAGTCTTTGACTGTTGCATAGTCCAAGAACAATTTAATGGCTTCCAATCTATTCACAGGGGCAAATGTATCAGTGTAGTCTATTCCTTCTCTCTGCGCATATCCTTTACATACCAATATTGCTTTGTTTCTTACTACTGTACCATCTTCATTCATCTTGTTTCTGAATACCCACTTTGTTCCAATCACATTTTTGTCACTGGGTCTAGGGACCAATTCCCATGTATCATT